>JACEFZ010013450.1:0-147392 GCA_014155875.1 Cepaea nemoralis
TACGAAACTTGATATTGCTCCACAAAGCTCGACAGGGCTTTACGAAACTTGATATTGCTCCACAAAGCTCGACAGGGCTTTACGAAACTTGATATTGCTCTACCAAGCTCGACAGGGCTTTACGAAACTTTGATATTAATGATCAAGAAAAATCTGTATTTCAACTGACCCCGCCAAGGAGCTTCAGTCCAGGCCAATTATAGCTGTGAGTCCCATAGACGGCCATTTTCTTAGAATTTGAGAGCTGAAATAATTTACTCAGTCCGTTAACAAGCAAGTGACCTTCAGAGCAGCCAGGTCAAAGCAACGGCAGTCCAACTCACAGGAGGATATTAACTATAGTTCGGTTACCCAGAGCATAACAACAGGCGGCTCCCGACCTTGACAAAAACCGAGTTGAGAAAACGTTTACTCGACATACCTTCCTGTTTTTGCAGTTTTGTCTGGATTCTTTAGTACTTCGCGTGGTAGCCGGGACGGTCAAATTCAGGATCCTGGTCGAGTGGCTCCATTTCGAGCTCTGTAACAATGTATAGAGACTCGCAAGACGTGGTTTCAGTTGATAATATAAGTTTATTAGTTCTTGATGACAAAGCGTTGATGTTAGACTCCACTCACATTGAAGGCTGGATCTTAACTGCCCTTGCCAACCCAATACGTCACGATTGAGCATCTCCCACCCTTTCACTCTCGATGCTCAATCGTGCTGTATCTCTTTCCCGCTAGATTCTAATAATACCCCTATGCTCCTCCCTTACTGTTACAATAGTTTGTTTCTGTATCTGACCTTGTTACAGCGTTAGCTATATGTGTATCTTTCCAGGCTTTTACGTCGTCGTCTGTACATTCTTTCAATGCATCTAGACATCCCAAAATAAGATCAGTACATGGATCTTGGAGGATAGCGTACGTAAATGTGCCGGTAATTAACGGGGTATTGATATGCGCTTTTGCCAGTGGATACTTCTCGATGGTTCCAGAGAAAGTACGGCATTTGACAAATTCACCCGTATAATCTTCAGGTCTAGCAAGTTCTCTCCTTAACCCAAATAGAGTGCTGCCACTATCAACTAAGCATCGACATGGTTGTCCGTTGACCAGTGCATCGTAGAACTTAAGTTTACCTCTGGAGGCACACGCTGCGTTAGCATCTTCATTTGAACATGGTATTATATGCCCACATTCTAATTTCCCATCCGCATGAAATTGATGGCATACTTTACATTTCTTAAAGTCTAAAATATCAGTTACTGATGATACACTCTGACATTCATTCGTTGGCAATACATTGACAAGTTCGGGATCTATGTCACTCTCATCGTCTGATGATGTATCGATGAGGGCTGCGTTGTTTGCCTTCATTCTCTGTCTCCCAAGACATTTATTACTATAATGGCCATAACTTGAACAAAAATAACATTTTACAGCACGTTTAAACGATGATCTTCTGCTTTCTTGCTTCTTTAACACCTGTTCTAGGTGTGACGGATATGTGGGGTTCTTATCACACATCGAATAAGTTGGGTGAAAAAGATTGCAATAATTACATCGAGGTGGTTTCTGATATGGTTTGTCCTTCTTACTGTAGTCTTTGTGTTTGTAGGATCTATCAGGGACTCTATTTGCAAAAGCTGTAATTTCTGTGTCATATGATGTAGTTTTAAATATGTCCCGATTAGAGGAAAAATAAGCTGACCCCCGTTTCTCTAATTGTTGAATGGAATCAATATCTGATTGTTGTAAGAATTTAGCAAAAGGGGTAGGCACTGTAGAAACGACTTTGTCCATTACCATTAGCTCTTCTAGTTTTTCATAGCTGTTACCTACGTTAGCCGCCTTCGTTGATTTTTTAAATGTGCTTTGCACGTTAGAAATGTAGTCTAAGAACGTTTCAGTTGCTTTTGGTTTAATCTGTGAGAATTGAATTTGATAACCAGTAGCGTCCAAAAGAAAATGTTGCATTATCCTATCGTGTATGTACTGGTAATTGTTTCTAAGGTCTGTAGGTATGGATTCTATTACTTTTAGTTAGTTAGTTAGTTAGTTAGTCGACAGATCATCCTCGTTGCACATCGGACCATTCAGTCCATAAGTGTTCGGATCCCCTCCTCAGCAAATCCCGCAGCGACGCCAGTTCTGTGTTGGCCTATCAATCCTCCTTGGCTTCCTGCGTAGTGCTCCTGTTTGGCCACCCCTCCTTTAATTTGCTGCTCTCGCAGTCTGGCCATTGCTGTAGATTCACAGTCATCACCTGGCTCTTGCAAACGTCTCACTTCTCGTAGAGCATTCAGAATGTCAGCCCGGTCCATGGCGCGTCCGCCCTCCACAGTAGCCTCACCTGCGAGCTTGTCAGCCCGCTCATTTCCTTGTACTCCCGCATGACCTGGCACGAAGATGAAACTAATCTCTGCCAGCCGAGACCGCTCCAGAGGCAGCAACCATTCTCTTCGGATCGACCCCTCCTCTATCCTCTTGATCATGTTCATTGAGTCGCTAAGGAAACAAGCCCTAGTGAATGTCTGTGTCTCGAGCCATGTTATTGCTTCACCCACTGCCATGACTTCCATGGTCAGGCTACTTGTGGTTTCAGTGAAAGCACCAGAGTCCTCCTTCACAATTCTCCCTCCGGCCCGAGCTGTAAAGGCCCATGAGCTTCTCACATGTCGGACGACCGACCCATCTGTGTAGATGACCACGTCACTGTCTAGCGAATTCTCGAAAATCAACGCTTGTACTTCAGGGTCCACAGCTGACCAGGATTATTATTCTATTACTTTTAAAGGCTATCCACTCAGATTCCTCATGTAAATCATTGCCCAATCCTCTAAAGGTATTTTCTGTGTTTTTAGTTGGAACTCTATATTTTCAGTCCATGCGCTGATTGAATCACCTACAGTGTAAGGTTTAATAAGGAACGTGTACTTACTAAATTTGTTCTGTTCTTCTTGGCTCTTTTGTTTGCTAGAGGCTATTTGTATCTTAGAATCTACCTCCATTTCTTTCATCTTTAGTCTAGTTTCTGAATCTACTTGTATCTGCTTTTGTTTGGTGGCTTCCTCTGCTTGTTTGATAATTTGGTCCGACTCTAATTTCTTCTGTTCTAACTCTAATTTTTTTTGGTCTAACTCTAATTGTTTCTGTTTGGTAACCTGATCTAATTCTAATTGTTTCTGTTTGGTAACCTGATCTAATTCTAATTGTTTCTGTTTGGTAACCTCCTCGACTTCTTTCATTTCTTTTTGATGTTGCCTTTCTAATGCTCTTTCATCTCTCTGTCGAGCTAGCTCTTCTTTATACTTTTCATCTGCCCATTTTTCTAGCTTATCGCCAGTGTGGCCCATTGCGATACCCGCCTGGACACATTCATTTAGTGACGCCATTTTGTGGCGTAATGTTAGTTCACAGTAATACTACAATAATATTCATACAATAATATGCACTGACTAGTTTACAATAATGTGTAAGTAAATGTACATCTCTTGCTGGAAAATAAGATGCATGATTACGTTAGAGCATATCAAAATATTTGGAAAATATACTCATCTAATTTGTTGGAACGTACGGTACTTGGGATGTTCCACCGCAGACTTTCTCACTACACACTGGTTTGGTTTGATAACCCACGGCTGCGTTCTGGTTAGTAGAGCAGCAAAAATTAGACACACGCTTAAGTTGTAAATACAAGCTCATCATTCATCATATTTCAACAACTATTTCATATTTCATCAAGTTGTTAATACAATTTCCTATTTCATGCGAATGATGAATGAGAATGTGCTAAATAGTGATAAATGGTATTAATGATGAATGATATGATCGTCTGAATGATTGTTAGATGATAAATGAGATGATTAGTCGTATGACCGTCAATGACGTTTTGTCTACGCTGTTTGACTCTGGCGTACCTTCGTTCTATGCTGCAGTTCATCGCTAATCTATTTACCGATTTCGTAGAATGGTGACATTGATGGCTGTATCACACGCAATGAAATGTACACGGTGTTTACGATGGTAATGTTCACTGATGATTTTATACATTTCAATTGCTTTTAGTATAATACCACACTTTCTAAATAATATTGGTAGAATTTCACACTTGTCACAGCCTCACATGGGGCCGGTAACTAACAAAAAGTAAGATATAGTGGCAAAGGGCTAAAACTCCCGCTCAAGGGAAAGAAGTGAGTCACTCGAAGGCTTGAAGAATCCAGAGCCTTCTCGAAGGACTGGTCAGTGTGTCCACTGTCCCGTGGACACTGATGTGGCCCGCAGATTGCGGGGTCCACGAGGAACTCGGACAGAGTTACCACCCGTGTCGGAGTGCGACACGTGTGAAACGGCAGAGACAGACTGGACATCGGGGAAGCAACAGGGCGTACCTTAGAGGGACTTGATAGTTCAGACCCATGTGTATTTAGGGTCGTAGACATATGCTAGATAGTTGCTTAGAATTGTTTGTTATAATCATGTGTGATGTTAAACCTCTGTGATATGCAACTTGTCAAGTGCGGGCTGTCAAAACCCACTTCGCCAGCGCACTGTATATATCATATTAATAAATGTTGCTATATTGTATCTAACGGAGTTGTTGGTGCCTGTTTGAGCCCGAGTTCAGATCCCCTAGAGATCCGAGACTGTGACAGGCTATTTGGGGGCTAAGCTCCGGTTTTGGCACAAGCTTTACGTTCAGACAGCTCTTGGTTGCCAAGTAAAAAATTAATTAAACGATATCAAGTTTAATACAGAACAAGTTTAATAACTTTGCAGCTATCTAGTAATAAACTAGTATTAGTCCCTCTTCAGTTACATTTCAAATGATGTTAATATTATGAAATTTGACATGACTGTGACATTTACGTGACTGTTACTATTTTTTTGTGGATTCTACTAGCAGATTAGCGAATTGTGGTGTATGTAACCTATCCTCCAACAGTGGCGAGAGAACAAGACTACATTCGCAAGTTCAGGGAAAATAAGATGAGTTTCATATCATGCCCATTGCAACCCTAAGCGGTACTTACCATCATCCATCCATGTAACATTGTTGCTTTGCATTGATTTGTATGTATATTCATAACCTCATAACCAACAAAACTTTTCATGTGTATTTGCCCATGTAAACATTAAGGGAGATAACTAACTTTTCTACACCCCAACTTTTTTCTAAGGGATTTAATTTTCAGTAAAATTAACAACAAGTAAAAGACAAGATGTCAACGTTAGAAAAATGTATTGAGTTAGGTATTAGATTAGGTTATAAAGAGGAGAAACTGTCAGAATGGGCACAGAAGACGCACTCAGAAAACATTGCCCGAGAAGAAAGAGCGATAGAACGGGAAGAGATAAAGATGCAATCAGAAAGAGAAGACAAAAAGATGCAAATGCAAATTGAGGCAGAAGAGAAAAAGATGAAAATGCAATTGCAGGCTCAAGAGAAACAAATGGAGCTTGAGGCCGCTGCCAAACAAGCCCAATTAAATGCAGATACACAGATAAGAATAAAACAAATGGAAATTGATTCCAACGTAGAAATATCAGTAAATAAAATGAGAAGTAAGAAAGAGGAACAAAAATACAACAAATATAAAGGCCTCGTGAAAGAATTCTGTTCAGGAGATTCTATCAGCGCATACCTGGAAAACTTTGAGTGTTTAATGTCCTACCATAAGGTCGCAAAAGTCGATTGGCCATTTATTTTGATGAGAAATTTAGCTCTTGAACCCTTAAAAGTAATAGAGACAGTTCCAAAAAATATGAGGAAAGATTATGATTATTTAAAGCAAAGAATACTCCAACATTTCTCACTAGATACAGCAGGCTATCAACAACAGTTCGCAAAATTATCCCCACAACCTAACCAAACTTTCATAGACTACGTGTCTACAGTTCAGGACGTTTGTACAAAGTGGATAAACTCAGCTAAAACTAATAACAACCATGACAAACTGAAAGAACTCATTATAATTGACATAATTGTTAGTACAATCCCAACACCTTTTTCTAAATTTTTGAAACAAATGGATTGTAAAACTATTCAAGAAGTAGAAACCAAGGGGAGCGCATTTTTTTACAGCGAACCGCGATATTTTCCAGTTAAACATGAGTCAAAACGAAACAGCAGCAGTTACAAACACTAGATACTCAAAACCAACTGAAAATAAGTACAAACAACGCTCGAAGTTCACGAAACCAGTTAAGTGCCAGTATTGTCATCTGACACACGAAGAATACGCGATGTGTGACAAATCACCAAATTATCCACATCATCTCCAAATGATAGTGGAGAAACAAAAGAACAAGAGAAATTCGTATCAGAGAGCGGTAAAATGCTATTTTTGTTCCAGCTTTGGACACTATTCACGATTTTGTGAAGGGCGAAAGATAATGAAGCAGGCCAATGCCGCACTAATTGACACTTCCTCAGATGAAGACATTGAACAACTGAACGAATGTGAAAATCAGAATGAAAGTTTGAGTGAGCTAGGGAATGCAGTGCAAGTCATTGACACCATTACAGATAACAAATGTAACACCTGTAGAAAATTCCAGCTTGGTACAACATTGCTATGCGGCCACACAATCCCTATTTCTAACGAAATGGCCAACGCAGCCTTATCATCATCAGGCAAATTAAATTTCTCAACAGGTTTTGTAAATAACAAAAAGTGCACATTAATACGCGATTCCGGCGCAACTCTGTGTAGAATTAAGAAAACGTTAGTTAACGACAAAGACTACACACACAAATACGTAACTTGTCGCACATTCGCAGGCACCATCGAAAAATACCCCCTAGCACTTGTCGAAATTCGCACACCGTTTATATCAGGACTAGTATTGTGCGCAGTACAAGAAAATCCTGTCGCTGAGATTATCCTTGGGAATCTCCCCAATATAAGATCTTGCTCTGAGAAGGAAATCAGAGATTGGGAGCAGAAAAACTGTATCCAGAACCCAAACAGCGATTCTAAAGGGAAACACCATACGTGCTTGTCTCAAACTGCCAAAATTACAAGGGAGACAACCATTGACGGAATTCAAAATGAATTCACCGAGGTGCATAATGCAGGGGCGGTTAAATCTATCAGTGATACCACCAACTTAAAACCTCGAACTAAGGATGCCATCGATCCACAAATTGCCAAGCCTGTAAATGTGCAACAACACACACAACACACTAATGCAATAACACGACAGACAACACACAAAACCCACACCGACCAACTTCAGGAATCACTAGAAATCAGATCACCAAACACTACCATCACTAATTTTGGAGAAGAACAGAAAGCAGATCCTACACTTTCACAATATTTTAGGTTAGTAGGACTTAAGCCAAAATTGACTAAAAATGCGTCGTGGACATTTAGATTAAAGAACAATGTTCTGACTAGATTATACACCAGAGATCATACCACGATACAGCAAGTAGTTCTACCTCAATCACATCGTGAGAAAGTACTAAATATAGCCCTTGACTCACCTTTCGGAGGTCATATAGGTTACGAAAAGACTAGAGCCAGAGTCCTGACCCAATTTTATTGGCCTAAATTTTGCCAAGACATAAAAACCTATTGTAGATCATGTGATACATGTCAGAAACTGGTTAAAAAGGGAAAAAACCCTACGGCAGAAATTCAATCAACCACAACTGCCTCGAGGCCATTTCAAATCGTGGCAGTTGATTTAGTAGGTCCTTTAAACCACATCTCAAACAAAGGGAATAGATATATTTTTACGCTTATTGATCTATGTTAAGAGATGGCCAGAAATGATTCCATTAAAATCTATCTCCTCTAAGGATGTGACGGACGTATTTTTACAGATATTCTCCCGTTTTGGCTTCCCGGAGAAGATAATTTCAGATAGGGGAACACGGTTCATATCTAATGCCACCCAATCGGTAACTAAGTTACTAGGCATAAAACAATGTTTCACCAGTCCCTATCGACCGGCCGCGAATGGAATCTGCGAAAAACTAAATGGGGACCTGAAACATATGTTATCCAAAGTGACAGCTGAAAATCCAGCCGATTGGGATATACTTCTCCCAACGGTGCTGTTCGCATATAGAGAAGTCCCACAATCAAGCACAGGGTTCTCTCCGTTCGAATTGATATATGGAGCGAACCCAAGAGGACCTCTCACTATTTACAAAGATATAATATCACAACCTGTAAATACCCAATTACCAGTTTCCACCTATGATTTAGTCACTGACACCAGAGACAAATCATACGATCCTGTATACTGGCCAGAACATCATTACAGGAGAAAGGTTTTAGGTACAGGCAGTACGCCAACAAAGGTGCAAAAACGATTGTATTAAAACCACATCAGGATATTTTACTATTGCTACCCGACAAGAGAGATTTACTATCAAACTCTTGGCAGGGACCATTTAAAATTGTGAGAAGAATTTCGGAAGTTGACTACGAAATTTCTTTGAATGGAAAGTTGAAAATATTCCATGTAAATATGTTAAAACCATACTATGATAGAAAGGACAGTGACACGAGTAAACAGACGCAGAGAACTGATGACAGAAACGAAACGACAATTACCCAACTGAATGACACCTCGACAAACGAAGCATCGTTAACGACGCACTCTTGCGACAACAAAGACGACGAAAACATATTTACAGTACCGACAATATGGGATAACGACAACGACGACCAATTTGACGACACATTGACAACTATTAGTCTCGACGACGACGACAATGACATTGAGGACAATTTACAAACAGTAGCATCAGTAATAAATCAGACGGACGTAGACAATACGGAAATTCCAGTACCAATTATGAATGACGACAGTAGTATGAAGGACATACAAATCTCTGACACTTTGACACAACAGCAGCGACAAGACATTTTGTCTCTCCTTAACGACTATAAAACTATCTTCTCTAACAAACCTGGACGGACTGACAAAATAACACATTCAATTGTGTTGACAGATCTGACACCGATCAAATGTAAACCATATTCTATTCCTTTGCATTATAGAGCAAATTTAGACAAAGAAATTTTGGATTTAGAGAAAAATAGAATAATACAGAAATCTATGTCCCAATATTCTTCGCCAATTGTCCTGGTGAAGAAAAAGGACCAAACGATTCGTTTGTGCATAGACTATAGAAGGTTAAATACGATAACCACAACAGATGCTGAGCCAATGAACAGCTGTGAAGAACTCATTTTGAATATGTCTCACTCATCCTTATTTTCTAAGGTTGATTTAGCGAAAGGTTACTGGCAAGTACCACTACACCCTTCTTCAAGACATATAACAGCATTCGCGACACCTCTTGGATTGTACGAATGGAGATATCTTCCATTTGGTCTCAAAAACGCTCCCGCCACATTTGTCAGGTTAACTAGGTTGTTATTGCACGGCATCAAGGACGTGCAATCGTATATTGATGATATATGCATTCATTCTTCTAATATGACTTCTCACTTACTTACACTCCAACAAGTCTTTAACCAAATCTTTCTTTTTGGACTTACTATCAAACCTTCCAAGGTTGAAATAGGCTATAAACAGATAGACTTCCTTGGTCATAGAATTTCTAAAGGCAAACTGTTGACAGATGATAAAATTGTATCGAAAATTCTCAATCTAGAAGTTCCAACTACAAAGAAACAAGTTAGAAGTTTATTAGGTCTCATAAACTATTATGCCAAGTTTATACCAAACTGGGCAGAACTTACATCAGTTTTTTTCTAATCTGTTGACAAAAGATCATCCACAAAAATTTTGTAAAAGTACCCGCTTAGAGGATGCAATGTGCAGATTGAAATGCATTTTTTCTAGCCCACCAGTATTAACATTTTCAAACATAGATATACCCTTTATTTTGACCACAGATCCGAGTGCTATCACAATTGGAGGATGTTTAATGCAAGAAGTGCAAGGAGTGAGGCATCCTATACTCTACGTAAGCCGGAAGCTCAGCAAGGCAGAAGTCCGTTATTCAACGGTGGAATTGGAGGCATTAAGTCTACTATTTTGTATGCGCCGATTATCTAAGTTCCTCTTAGGTTCCCATTTTGTTGTGCTGACCGATAACTCGCCATTGTTGGTGCTTAAGCAAGGTGTTCCTAAAAACCATCGTTTACAAAGATGGTGTCTTCTTCTTCAAGATTTCGACTTCGAAATCCGTCATATCAGAGGCACTGACAACATTATTGCTGATATTTTATCGCGACAAACAAATGCGCCATCAGAATAACATTAGGCACATTAATAATTCGCCATATAAGAAGCTGTGATATTTTATTTTGTGGCATAGAACAGTGTACCTCTACACCTGCTAGAGAACTTTCATTTAGAAGTAATAACACCCCAGTGAATAGGTTACATATAACACCCACGAACATGACACTTTGAGAACCCTATACTACCAATTACCAAAGCTCTAGAAACCATCAGAGCAATAGATAACATCTGTGAAGTGATTTCAACCAGTGAACTGACAGTGATCATGAAAGCATTAAGAACACTTTATACTCGACATTAAGAACATTGCATACTTGCTGTTGCTAAGAAACTGTGCAAACAGCCGAAATAGAACTACGTCGATTACAACATTCAAGAGACAGCCATAGTAACTGTTAACATTTATGGCAGGACATGCGGACAACAGAAGGACAACGCACACATCATCGCTGGATTTAGTTAGTTAGTTAATTAATTTAGTAGTATTTAATATGTATTATACTTGTATTGCATTATGTATATAAAATATGTCAACCTGTAACTTGTATATTTTCTACCATAATATTACAGGTATTTCCACTCATAGGCTAAATATTCTTCCTATGCAGTTTTCTCTAGTGAAGTTATAAACCATTTTTTGAATACTCGTACAAAAAGTACTTATTATCTTAAAGGGAACATATCGCCTAACCCGTTTTTTCTAAGGGCAGTAAGACTTACCTCAACTTTACTTAGATATTTTAACCAAATACTATTATGTATGAAAGACGTGTGAATGACAGGGTGAATGAATTAAATGAGAGAGCGATATACTGAGCGGACAAATTGTACGCAAAACGTATTTATTTTAATTTGTCTGCGTCTTTCATGTAAATTGTATTACCTGTCTAAATTGTTGATACATGTTTAGTATTGAAGACACTACATCTAAGCGCAATTGCTTGGAATGCCCGATCATGCATTACACACATTGGGGTAATTCATGATAAAGGATATCCCAACTCGTGACGCTTGGAGATAAACCACACATTGAGCACACACTTTACACAAAACTCAACACTGAACACTATCAATTAAAATACAGTCATTTTATTAGAAGCAGCAACATATTAGTCAATACACTAACAAGCCAACAGGGACACAGGTAGTCAGAGAGGATAAATAACAGCGTAACTACATATTCGGCATTATACAACATATGAAAGTAAAAGTGTATTGAAATGCACACACAGAACAAGATTTGCAGGTGTACTTAATTAGCCAAGACTTTTGTCTTGTTAATACTCTCTTACAAAGAGTGTAATTATCTTGGTATCTTGGTAGGATACTTGAGAAGGACGGGTTGTAAAAACAACTAGGAAACGTCACGTAACTTCGGTCAGATAAGCATTTTTAAAGACACAGGAGAGAGAGACCTCTTCAGCAAATCATTGTGAAGTGGTGTATGGGAGAATACATGAGTGTTGATGCCGATGTGTAGGTTGCCAAGTTACTATCCACCAAACTACAAACACCGACTTTATGTGATTCTGTGACAGAATTAGTACAGAACTAATTACCTTATAATAACCCATCAGATCAGGGGGAGAGGGGGACTCCTGTCACAGCCTCACATGGGGCCGGTAACTAACATAAAGTAAGATATAGTGGCAAAGGGCTAAATCTCCTGCTGAAGGGAAAGAAGTGAGTCACTCGAAGGCTTGAAGAATCCAGAGTCTTCTCGAAGGACTGGTCAGAGTGTCCACTGTCCCGTGGACACTGATGTGGCCCGCCGATTGCGGGGTCCACGAGGAACTCGGACAAAGTTACCACCCGTGTCGGATTGCGACACGTGTGAAACGGCAGAGACAGACTGGACATCGGGGAAGCAACAGGGCTTACCTTAGAGGGACTTGATAGTTCAGACCCATGTGTATTTAGGGTCGTAGACATATGCTAGATAGTTGCTTAGAATTGTTTGTTATAATCATGTGTGATGTTAAACCTCTGTGATATGCAACTTGTCAAGTGCGGGCTGTCAAAACCCACTTCGCCAGCGCACTGTATATATCATATTAATAAATGTTGCTATATTGTATCTAACGGAGTTGTTGGTGCCTGTTTGAGCCCGAGTTCAGATCCCCTAGAGATCCGAGACTGTGACACACTTTACCGATCTAATTTGACTCAATTGTGGTTCACACTCCACAAATGGGCGATCGTATAATTCACCACAAGGAAAAAATTAATTTATAGTATACATCACAACAAATTTGTATTACTTTGCAATATATCACACATCAATAATGTTGAAACGTGCATTGAATTAATTCTGGTACAGAATTTTGTAATAGCAATCGATAGCTAGCGTTCGTTCAGTGGTTTATAATACCACTTGCATGTTGGCGTTAACTGCTCGTTAAATATTACTACAACTGCCTGCTATGACTGCTCAGAAACGTTCACTGAAATCTGACAGTAATTGTACTGCTGGCGTTGGTTCGCTGTGTTCTGACACCAATTCGGGGTCTACTGGTGTTTATTCCCTGTGTTCTGACACTAATTCGCCGCTGGCGTTGATTCATCCCACTTCTGACACCAATTCGGGGTCTAGCCTGTCAGCGACTTGTGCGCTGCAGCTTTCACGACTCCGCTACTTTCGCACTGCACGAAATAACAATTCATGAAATTTGCGAAAGGAATGCAATTTATTCAGAGCCGACATTTGAATGGCTCTACGAACGTTTAGGTTTCATCATCATTACACAATATGAATACATCAACGTGATGATAGATGATGCTAGCATTACACAATCTAACTGAATAGCCCTATGTTTGCCCATGGCCTAGAAAGCTATCGAATTGGTCAAGGATACGTCTGCTCTCTCTACCGTCTCTAGTCTGTCTGTCCTCCCGTTACACATAGCGTGGACAAGCACGGACACTTTACTCTCCGTGCAGTCGCTAGTATTGCGTGCCTGGTCTTGCCAGCACGCCGGCTGGTGAGTTTGAGTAGCCTGCCATATCACGGTTACTCGCAATGACCAGCAACCCAATTGCTTGGGGAAAGCCCTCGCTCATCTGTACTCGTCGACCTCTGGTCTGACGCAAATGTGTCTCCTTGTGCGGTTATTAATAGTACTCGGTGTCTTCCCTGTCGGGTGTCTCTCTACTAGCCTAGTGTTAACTCATTACTCCTGTAAGGCCTTATTGGGGATGCTGACAGACTCTGTCATTCATACATCTTTCATACAAAATAGTATTTTGTTAACATATACAAATAAAGTTAAGGTAAGTCTTACTGCCCTTAGAAAAAACGGATTAGGCGATATGTTCTCTTTAAGGTAACAAGTACTTTTTGTACGTGTAATCAAAAAATGGTTTATAACTTAAATAGAAAAATTGTATAGGAAGAATATTTCACCTATGAGTGAAAATACCTGTAATATTATGGTAGAAAATATACAAGTTACAGGTTGACATATTTTATATATATAATTAAATACAAGTGTAATACATATTAACTAATAGTAAATTAATTAATTAACTCCAACGACGATATGTGTGTTGTCCTCCTGTTGTCCGTGTGTCGTGCCATCCATGTTAACAGTTAATATAGCTGTCCCTTGCATGTTGTAATAGACGTAGCTCCATTCCGCCTGTTTGAGAAGTTTCCTTGTAATAGCGAGTATGCAGTGTTCTTAATCTTTACACGATGACTGTCAGTTCACTGGTTGAAATCACTTCACAGATATTATATATCGCTCGGATTGTTTTTAAAGCCTTGGTAATTGGTAATATGGCTTAATACACTATAGGGTTATCAAAGTTTCATGTTCGTGAGTGTTATAAGTAGGTTATTTACTTGGGCGTTGATACTTCTGGATGAAAGTTCTATAGTGGGTGTAGAGGTACACTGTTCTATGGTAGGTGCAAAGGTACACTGTTCTATGCAACAGACTAAAATATCACAACTTATTATATGGCGAATGATTAATGTGCCTAATGTTAGTCTGCTGGTGCATTAGTTTGCCGTGATAATATGTCAGCAATAATATTATCAGTACCTTTGATGTGGCGGATTTCAAAGTCGAAATATTGAAGAAGAAGACACCATCTTGATAATCGATGATTCTTTGGCACACCTTGCTTAAGTACCAGCAGTGGCGAATTATCGGTTAAAACAACAAAATGCGAACCTAAGAGGAACTTAGATAAACGACGCATACAAAAAAGTAGACTTAATGCCTCCAACTCAACTGTGGAATAATGGATTTCTGCCTTTTTTAGCTTGCGGCTGAAGAGTATTGGATGTCTCACGCCTTGATATTCCTGCATCAGGCATCCTCCAATTGCGATAGCACTCGAATCTGTGGTCAGAATAAAAGGTATATATGTTTGGTAATCTTAATACGGGTGGGTTAGAAAAAATTGATTTCAATTTGCACATTACATCCTCTAAGCGGATACTCTTACAAAATTTTTCTGGATGATCTTTTGTCAACAGATTAGAAAAAACTGATGTGAGTTCCGCCCAGTTTGGTATAAACTTGTCATAATAGTTTATGAGACCTAACAGGCTTCTAACCTGTTTCTTTGTAGTTGAAACTTCTAGGTTGAGAATTTTTGATACGATTCTATCATCTGTCAATAGTTTGCCTTCGGAAATCCTATGACCTAGGAAGTCTATCTCTTTATAGCCTATTTCAACCTTGGAAGGTTTGATAGTATGTCCAAAAAGAAGGATTTGATTAAAGACCTGTTGGAGTGTAAGTAAGTGAGATGTCATGTCTGAAGAATGGATACATATATCATCAATGTATGATTGCACGTCCTTGATGCCGTGCAATAACAGTCTAGTTAACCTGACGAATGTGGCGGGAGCGTTCTTGAGACCAAGCGGAAGATATCTCCATTCGTACAGCCCAAGTGGTGTAGCGAATGCTGTTATATGCCTTGAAGAGGGAGATAGTGGTACTTGCCAGTAACCTTTAGCTAAATCAAGCTTAGAAAATAAGGATGATTGAGACATATTCAAAATGAGGTCTTCACAGCTGTTCATTGGCTCAGCATCTGTCGTGATTATAGTATTTAATTTTCTGTAATCTATGCATAAACGAATAGTTTGGTCCTTCTTTTTCACCAGGACAATTGGCGAAGAGTACTGGGACACAGATTTCTGTATTATTTTATTTTTTTCTAAGTCAAAATTTTTTTTTATCTACATTTGCCCTATAATGTAAAGGAATTGAATATGGTCTACATTTGATAGGTGTTAAATCTGTCAACACAATTGAATGTGTTATTTTGTCAGTCTGTCCAGGTGTGTTTGAGAAGATAGTTTTATAGTCGTTAAGAAGAGACAAAATGTCTTGTCGCTGCTGTTGTGTCAAAGTGTCAGAGATTTGTATGTCCTTCATCGTACTGTCGTCGTTCATAATTGGTACTGGAATTTCCGTATTGTCTACGTCCGTCTTATTTATTACTGACGCTACTGTTTGTAAATTGTCTTCAATGTCATTGTCGTCGTCGTCGTCGAGACTAATAGTTGCCAATGTGTCGTTAAATTGGTCGTACTTGTCGTTATCCCATATTGTCGGTACTGTGAATATGTTTTCGTCGTCTTCGTTGTCACAAGAATGAGTCGTTAATGATGCTTCGTTTAGATCTTCGTGTGTCGAGGTGTCATTCAGTTGGGTAATTGTCGTTTCGTTTTCGTTGTCATTCTTGTCAGTCTGGTTATTGTCATCTGTTATCTGCGTCTGCTTGTTCGTGTCACTGTCATTTCTAGAATAGTACGGTTTTAACATATTTACATGGAATATTTTCAACTTTCCATTCAAAGAAATGTCGTAGTCAACTTCCGAAATCCTTCTTACAACTTTAAATGGACCCTGCCAAGAGGTTGATAGTAAATCTCTCTTGTCAGGTAGTAATAGTAAAATATCTTGATTTGGTTGTAATACAATCGTTTTTGCCCCTTTGTTGGCGTACTGCCTGTACCTAAAACCTTTCTCCTGTAATGATGCTCTGTCTCTGGTGTCAGTGACCAAATCATAGGTGGAAACTGGTAATTGGGTGTTTACGGGTTGTGATATTATATCTTTGTAAATAGTGAGAGGTCCTCTTGGGTTCGCTCCATATATCAATTCAAACGGAGAGAACCCCGTGCTTGATTGTGGGACTTCTCTGTATGCGAACAGCACCGTTGGGAGAAGTATAATCCAATCGGCTGGATTTTCAGCTGTCACTTTGGATAACATATGTTTTAGGTCCCCATTCAATTTTTCGCAAATTCCATTTGCGGCCGGTCGATAGGGACTTGTAAAACATTGTTTTATGCCTAGTAACTTAGTTACCGATTGGGTGGCATTAGATATGAATAGCGTTCCTCTATCCGATATTATCTTCTCCGGAAAGCCAAAACGGGAGAATATCTGTAATAATACGTCCGTCACATCCTTAGAGGAGATAGATTTTAATGGAATCATTTCTGCCCACCTTGAACACAAATCAACGAGTGTAAAAATGTATCTATTTTCTTTGTTTGAGATGTGGTTCAAAGGACCTACTAAATCAACCGCCACGATTTGAAATGGTCTCGAGACAGTTGTGGTTGATTGAATTTCTGCCGTAGGGTTGTTACCTTTTTTGATTAGTTTCTGACAGGTATCACATGAATTACAATGCGGTTTTATGTCTTTGCAAAATTTAGGCCAATATAATTGGCTCAGGACTCTGGCCCTGGTTTTTTCATAACCCATATGACCTCCGAAAGGTGAGTCATGGGCTATATGTAGCACTTTCTCACGATGTGACTGCGGTAGAACCACTTGCTGTATTGTGGTTTGATCTCTGGTATATAATCTCGTTAGAATATTGTTATTTAGTCTAAATGTCCAATAAGCGTTTTTCGTCAATTTTGGCTTTAATCCTACTAGCCGAAAGTATTGCGAAAGGGTTGGATCTGCTTTTTGTTCTTCTATCAACTCGGTGGTGGTAATATTGGGTGAAATGATTTGTAGCGACTCCTGAAGTTGGTCGTTGTGGGTTTTGTGTGTCATTTGTCTTGTTACTATATTAGCGTATTGTGTGTGTTGTTGCACATTTACAGGCTCAATATTTTGTGGATCGATGGCGTCCTCAGTTCGAGGTGTTAATTTGATGGTATCATTGAAAGATTCAACCGCCCCTGTATTCTGCACCTCTGTGAATTCGTTTCGAATTCCGTCATCGGATGTCTCTCTTGTGCTTTTGGCAGTTTGAGACAAGCACGCGTGGTTTTTCATTTTGGAACCACTGTTCGGTTTTTGGATACAGTTTTTCTGTTCCCATTCTCTGATTTCTTTTTCAGAGCAAGATCTTATGTTGGGAAGATTCCCAAGGATGATTTCAGCGGCAGGATTTTCTAGTACTGCACATAGTACTTGTCCTGATATAAAAGGTGTCCGAATTTCGGCAAGTGCTAGGGGGTATCTTTCGATAGTGCCTGCGAATGTGCGACACGTTACGTATTTGTGTGTGTAGTCTTTGTCATTAACTAATGTTCTCTTAATTCCACAAAGAGTCGCGCCGGAATCTCGTATTAGTGTACATTGTTTGTTATTAACAAAACCTGTCGCAAACTTTAACTTGCCTTTTGATGTTAAGGCGGCGTTGGCCATTTCGTTAGACACTGGGATTGTGTGACCGCATAACAAAGTTGTATCAAGCTGAAATTTTCTGCAGGTGTTACATGTGTTATCAGTGATGGTGTTAATGATTTCTACTGCATTACCTAACTCACTCGCACTTTCATTCTGGATGTCGCATTCGTTCTGTTGTTCAATTTCTTCATCTGAGGATGTGTCTATTAATGCGGCATTGGCCTGCTTCATCATCTTTCGCCCGTCACAGTGTGCTGAATAGTGCCCATAGCTCGAACAAAAATAACATTTAACCGCTCTCTGATATGCGTTCCTTTTGTTCTTTTGTTTTTCCACTATCATTTGGAGATGATGTGGATAATTTGGTGATTTGTCACACATCGAGTACTGTTCGTGTGTCAGATGACAATACTGACACATGACTGGTTTTGTGAACTTAGAGCGTTGTTTGAACCTATTTTCATTTGGTATTGAATATTTGGTGTTTGTCACCGATGCTGTTTCATTTTGGCTCATATTTAACTGAAAAATATCGCGGTTCGATGTAAAATATGCGCTCCCCTTATTTTCTATTTCTTGGATAGTTTTACAATCCATTTGCCTTAAAAATTTAGAAAAAGGTGTTGGTATTGTGCTAATAATTTTATCAATTATAATTAGCTCCTTCAGTTTATCATGGTTGTTATTTGTTTTTGCTGAGGTTATCCATTTTGTACAAATATCTTGGACTGTAGACACGTAGTCTATGAAAGTTTGGTTAGGTAATGGGGTTAATTTTGAGAACTGTAGTTGATAGCCTGCTGTATCTAGTGAAAAATGTTGTAGTATTCTTTGTTTTAAATAGTCGTAATCTTTCCTCATGTCTTGTGGAACTGTCTCTATCACTTTTAAGGGCTCTAATGCTAAATTTCTCATCAGAATAAATGACCAGTCGACTTTTGCGACGTTATGGTGAGTCATCAAACACTCGAAGTTCTCTAAGTATGCGCTTATTGAATCTCCTGAACAAAACGGCTTGACTAGGCCTTTATATTTGTTGTATTTTTGTTCATCTTCTTTACTTCTAATTTTGTTTACTGACATTTCTAAGTTGGAGTCAATTTCCATTTGTTTCAGTTTTATCTGTGTTTCTGCGTTTAATTGGGCTTGCTTGGTCGCAGCTTCGAGCTCCATTTGCATCTTCTTTCCTTCAGCTTCCATCTGCATCTGCATCTTTTTCTCTTCTGCCTGCAGGTGCATTTCTTTTCTTCAGCTTCCATTTGCATCTGCATCTTTTTCTCTTCTCTTTCTGCTTGCATCTTTTTCTCTTCCCTTTCTATTGCTCTGTCTTCTCGTGCAATATTTTCTGAATGTGTCTTTTGTGCCCATTCTGAAAGTTTTTCCTCAATATATCCTAACCTAATACCTAATTCAATGCACTCTTGTAATGTTGACATCTTGTATTTTAGTTATTGTTCACTTTATTGAAATTAAATCCCTTTAAAATTAGTTTGGGTGTACAAAAGTTGGTTATCCCCCTTAATGTTTACATTCGAATTTACACGAGCAGGTTTACTTGGTTATGAGATTAGCATATATATGAAAATCAATACAAAGAAAAATGTTACATCAATGAATCATGAAAATAGATGAAAATATGGATGAGTATCGCTTAGGGATATAATGAGCATGAAATGACACTCATCTTATTTTTTTCCTGGTTTCTCGACTGTAGTCTTGTTTTGTTTTCCTGTTTCCTCGCCACTACTGGAGGACAGGTTACATACACACGATATTTCGCGGAACAATCTGATGTTGGAATCAAAACAAATTAGTAACTGTCAATGTAATTGTCACAGTCATGTCAATGTCAAATTTTATGAACATCAGCATAATTTCAAATATCAAATATTTTTGTAGAGGGACTATAATAGCTTATTCACAGATAATATGATGATAGCTGCAAAGTTTTTGACTTTATCATGTATGAAAGTTTGATATATATATATATCTTTTTACTTGGCAAAACCAAGAGCTGTCTGGAAAGTAAAGCTTGTGATTGCCAAAACCGGCTTGCCCCCAAATAGCCTGTCACCGTCCTAGATCTCTAGGGGAATGAAACTCGGGCTCATACAGGCAACAAACTCCGTTCATATGCAATCTAACATCATTTATTATTATTATGTTACAGTAAGCTGGCGAAGAGAGTTTTCGCTGGCCAGCAATCTGCAAGTTGCGTATCACAGGAGTTTACAATAAACATGATTATTACAACAACTCTATCAGCTATCTAACATATGCATAAGACCCCTAAATACACTTGGGGTTTAAGCTATCCAGTCCCCCTTAAGGTAAGCCCTGTTGCTTCCTCGATGTCCAGTCCGTGTCTGCCTTTTCACACGTGTCGCAATCCGACACGGGTGGTAACTCTCTTTGAGTTTCTCGTGGACCCCGCAATCGGCGGGCCCCATCGGTGTCCACGGGGCCGTGGACACACTGACCGGTCCTTCGAGAAGGCTCTGGATTATTCGAGCCTTCGAGTGACTCGGTTCTTTCCCTTTAGCTGGAGTTCTATCCCTTCTCCATGCTCTCTTAATTCTATGTTGGTACCGCCCTTATGTGAGGCTGTGGCAATGGTGTAGGTTATATACTTAACAATATATGGTGTAGGTTATATACTTAACATATATTGTGTAGGTTGTATACTTAAGAATACAGGGTATAGGTTATAATCAACAATATGTGGTGTAGGTTATATACTTACCAATATATGGTGTAGGTTATATATTTAACAATATATGATATAGGTTATAAACTTAACATATATGGTGTAGGATATATACTTAATAATACATGGTGTAGGTTATCATCATTGGCACCTTGCCGTCTTGACAGACGATAGTTTGTGCTTTAAAAAGGCATAACTTTTAACTATGGCGGTAGCGAGTGTGACTGATAAGGCCAATTTGAGCTGTAAATGTCCGTTCACAGTGGGTGCATGTGAACACGTGGTCATTTCCACCATCATGCACCATCTTACGTCTCAAACGCTTGGTGTGTGACTTTTCTGCAATAATTTTCTCCTTTGACTTTATTCCATTTCTGATATTTGCCCTCCATGCAACACGTTCAGCGGCGACTTGCTCCCAATGTGCATTATCAATGCCTGTATCAGTCATGTCCCGCTTACACACATCTTTGTATCGTAGTAGAGGCCGACCCTGTGTTCTCTTACCCATCTGTAATTCACCAAAAAAGATGTCCTTTGGCATTCTACCATCATCCATCCTCCTAAGATGTCCTATCCATCTAAGTCTACGAAGACTGAGCATGGAATAAACCGTCACACAATCTGATCTTTCCAATACTTCAGTATTTGTGATTTTGTCTTGCCACTTAATACCAAGAATTCTTCGCAGACACCGCATATGAAAGTTGTCTAAATTGTTCTCTTGGTGTGAGTAAGTTGTCCAGGTTTCACTGCCATAGAGAAGAGTACTAAGGACACAGGCTTGATAGACAAGGACTTTTGTTTTGGCAGTAAGCTTCCTGTTCTCCCAGACTCTTTTTCTTAACCTGTTCATTGTTGTTGCTGACTTACCAATCCGGATGTTGATTTTCTGATCTAGGGATGGTGTAGGTTATATGCTTAACAATATATGGTATAGGCTATATACATAACAACATATGGTGTAGGTTATATAGTTGTCACAGTCTTGCAGGCATTCTCGCGACTTTATCTATACCTTAACTATAACTTCGCTTGTACAGATAGTATACACAGATTTTATTTCGGGCAAGCCTGACAATCATACAATTGCGACAAGGCGTTATCTGCCTGTCGAATCAATACAATGGTCGCCACTCGTCACACAGTATATATATCATTAAACATGATCACTCTCTCTCTAATATCACATGCGATCACAACATTAGATAATGGCTTCAGAAAAACACTATGTCCTGTCGGGAAGCCGTCTCGTCGCTGTCTGCCTCAACTCAGTCCGTCGCTTGCCTACGTGGTCGAAATCCCTCGTGCTGTCAGCAACTCTGCGTGCTGTTCTGTTTGTCACGTAGTACTGTCGTCTTAGTACTGGTTGACCCTAAAGTTCTATTACTATTTACGTCGTCACGGTATTCTCCGTGACCTAAAGTATCCATCCCCTATTCTCGGGGTTGGTCCCTCTGTTGTCCTAAATATGACACGTTAGTGTCCCGACCCGAGTCTGGTCTTATAACTGTTCTTAAGTCCTAGCTTGGGTGCTGTCTCTACTCTGTCTATACCTTTATAGAGGTCCTGTCTCTCTGTCCTCTCAGTCCTTGCCCCTCTTCTGTCCCTAGTCTGTCCTAGTGGTATCTAACACCTTGACAATAGTTAACAATATATGGTATAGGTTATACAGTTAACAACATATGATGTAGGTTATATACTTAACAACTTATGGTGTAGGTTATATACTTAAGAACATATGATATATGTTATATACTTAACAACTTATGATATAGCTTATATTCTTAACAACATATGATATAGGTTATATACTTAACAACATAGGGTGTAGGATATATACTTAACAATATATGGTGTAGGTTATATACTTAACAATGTATGGTGTAGGTTATATACTTAACAATATATGGTGTAGGTTACATACTTAACAATATATGGTGTAGGTTATATACTTAACAATATATAGTGTAGGTTATATACTTAACAAAATATGGTGTAAGTTATATACTTAACAATGTATGGTATAGGTTATATACTTAACAATATTTTGTGTACGTTATATACTTAACAACATATGGTGTAGGTTAAATACTTAACAATATATGGTATAGGTTATATACTTAGCAACATATGGTATAGGTTATATACTTAACAACATATGATGTAGGTTACATACTTAACAATGTATGGTATAGGTTATATACTTAACAATGTATGGTGTAGGTTATATACTTAACAATATTTTGTGTAGGTTATATACTTAACAACATATGGTGTAGGTTATATACTTAACAATATATGGTGTAGGTTATATACTTAACAATATATGGTATAGGTTATATGCTTAACAATATATGGTGTAGTTTATATACTTAACAGCGTTCTATATAGGCTATATACTTGATAACATATGGTGTAGGTTATATACTTAACAACATATGATGTAGGTTATATACTTAACAACATATGATGTAGGTTATATACTTAACAACATATGGTATAGGTTATATACTTAACAACATATGGTATAGGTTATATGCTTAACAATATATGGTGTAGTTTACTTAACAGCGTTCTATATAGGCTATATACTTGATAACATATGGTGTAGGTTATATACTTAACAACATATGATGTAGGTTATATACTTAACAACATATGGTGTAGGTTATATATTTAACAATATATGATATAGGTTATATACTAAACAATATATATTGTAGGTTAACATATGTAGGTTGTAACGTAGGTTGCACACTTAACAACATATGTTTTTTGTTTTTTGCATATTCTTTACAGGACATCGCTGTCAACATCAGCATCTTTCAGCTGATTGTTGATTTCTTGGCAAGATTACGCTCAGTCACGCGTTCAGTTCCAATTCTCGCGCAACGTCACGTTACTTAAAAGAGTATACGAGATTACGGAGAAAGTAGTGTAATCTCTAGACCACAATGGCCGGCTAACAACATATGATATAGGTTATATACTAAACAATATATATTGTAGGTTGTATACTTAACAACATATTTTATAGGTTATATACTTAACAACATATAGTGTAGGTTATATACTTAACAATATATGGTGTAGGTTATATACTTAACAACATATGGTGTAGGATATATACTTAACAATATATGATATATGTTATATACTTAACAACATATGGTGTAGGATATATACTTAACAATATATGGTGTAGGTTATATACTTAACAACATATGGTGTAGGATATATACTTAACAATATATGATATATGTTATATACTTAACAACATATGGTGTAGGATATATACTTAACAATATATGGTGTAGTTTATATACTTAACAACATATGGTGTAGGATATATACTTAACAACATATGGTGTAGGTTATATACTTAACAATATATTGTGTAGTTTATATACTTAACAACCGAGGAAGGCTAACCTCATTAAAAAATGTCCGCCGAAGCTGGAAGTGCCGTCCTACGGGTGGCAAACTAAAAATTGGCATTATGCATTTACGTCCGATTGAAATGTCTCGTCCGAATGTCTCTCGTGCTAGGAACAGCTCTGACTACCTAGTTTCCGAATGCCTCTCTTGTTCGGAACAGCTCTGACTAGGTAGCTTTCCGAATGTCTGTCGTGCCTGGAACAGCTCTGACGTGCGCAACGACAAGCACATGTCCGAAAACTCGCTGAGTGGATACCGTCTGCAAACCTGTCTGGTTTGTGCGGGAACGACCCGGGGCGAACGAAATGCTCAATATATTGAAGTGAGAAATTTGTTGAGAATGAAGCCACCTTATTAAGTCGAAGCCTGGTGATGAGGCAAGGAATGCCGGCAAAGGGGCATTTTGACACTCAACACTGGTTTGATGCCAAATGGTAAATAACATATAATAAACATCTGCAACTCATTGTCAAGGTAGAACCAAATGAACAGAATCCAGAAGCAACTTGCCAAACAGCATCGACGACTAGAAGCCGGCTGACATGTCTGTTATGTCAATATTTATTTCCGGTGAACTGCTTGTGGTCAATATGAATCATAATACTAATAATAATAATAATAATAATGATATGTGTACCGTTCCCGTACAGCCGGGAGGGCCGGTACCGTAGCAATAAACATAATCACACAGCTGAACCTAACTATTCAAATCCCAATACAATGCCTCACCGCCTACTCCTAAAATCATAATGTTCTTCTCTTGTATCATCATAGATGACTGTCACATAATCTGACTGTAGCCAGTTGTCCCTAGGGGGAAAGTGGAGTCAACAGGCACACTGTTTAAAATCCTTTTCCTTATTGTGGGCCTCGGCCAGACCTTTGTCTACATACCCCCTGTAAATCTTAGGTACCCTGTCCCTCTCTTTTATCTTCTTCTTCTTACCACTAAACAATACCCTTCATATTGTTTCAGAACATACCCACACAAGACTGTATTTTAACAAATGCTAAAATAAAACATTTAATACAGAAATTGTCACGTGTGTGTGTGTGTGCACTGTTGCGTGTGGACATATGTAGTATTTTCTATGGTGTATGCGAGAATAGATTAGTGAGCTCAGGATCGTTCTTCATCATGTTAGGCCATGCCACATCACACCACAGTAAGTTCAGAACAGGTCTCACCGAATGTCGACTCAATCCGGACAATGGTTGACTTCTTGGAGTTAATCATATATATAGTCTGAGTGACTGTTCTCCCCCACTGAATATGGTATACCAAAGTCCACAAGTTCAGAACCCCCGATGTATTTAATGTGTCTATAACGATCCTGGCACCTAGGAATCTCGGCCAAGTTTAAAGAAAACTTTCTGTCCTATGGCAAAATGTTGCTGAATGAATGTCTTTACTCTGCAACCTCTCTACAACCCATAGTGATGGTCACTAGACATAGTCACAGTTACTTTAAAATCACTGTTATTTCACCTCTCTACCTAATATTGTCATTATCCTTGGAGGTGCTAATCGTTTCATAAAACCAACTGCCCTGAGCACTCAATCACTGCTACACTGGACCTTTCAGGGTAACACTCCTGATTTCTATGAGTTTATAATTTTTGGAACGTTATCCCATTTCCGAGGCCATTTCGTATAACTGCCCTCAGTGTGACTGCTATTTTTCTCCTCTCTCAGCTGTCCTTAATTTCTCGGGTACAGTAAAATATCACTCAGTGTGACTGGCATTGTCCACACCTCGTAGTAATACTTTCTTTCTGTTAAACAGTTGAACCTGTAGAGAATAGAACATTCTGTGAGAGAAAAACCCTATTCCAATCCACTATATGTGATTATAGGCCAAAGGCCACTTCAGACATGTATCCTAGTTAATCTAGAACTACCCTCTGGCATCAAGGCAGAGGCGTTCGTCACATTTGGGTGATAAGGGAAAAGAAAGACCAAACGGGAAAACACAGGAGCCCCAGTGGGCCTCACTACGGGAATATCCCACCCTGTACATTTCCTTTATCCCCCCAGCCATCTCAAATCTCAACGAATATCATCCCATTACACTGGTCTTACCCTGCCGAGTGAAATGATATATAACTCTACTTATAAATTAACTACCTTATGCTAGTGTTCCGAGTTTGAATTCACAATTCACAACATGAAAAACAATGTCCCTTGTTTCCAGACAACATGAGGACACTGTGAATCCATTCTCCATTCGAATTGGAACACACAAACACTCCCGTTATCTGTAATTCGTAAACAGACTGAACACAGATTCCGTAAATTCCTCCAACTAAAATGTTGCACGAGTGACGTTCTTTTGGTGTTAACAAAAGTGGTTCAAGGGCAGATTATCCATGTATGAATAAATTCTCTTCCTTGGGTTTCATCAATGTCACAATAGTAGATTATCTCTCCTTTTGGACAATCCATGCACAAGTCGCCTCCCCCTTTTTTCAACATATGCCTACAATTTCCCGTCTTGTGGGGATTGTAAAAGACGATTTTCCTGTTTGATGCTGGAGAGCGGTGTCTTTGATCTAACTGGTAAACAACTGCAGCTGTGCAGTCAGACTTTATTGGTTTTTCTGTCCTGGTTAAAACCAAATGTGGCTTTGCACACAGGCTATGAATATGACCGTCTGTATTGTCATAATCTGGATCGAAATCCTTCAGTATTATGTGACACTGACCATGTATGCAAAATATCATGTTTTTCTATTATGGTGTTTCCATATTTTGTTTACATGCGGCCTGTTGATATAGGTGTTCTTTTATTGGTAAGCTTCTGAATTCTTTTGTGCATTAAGTTGGTATTGTTTTCTTTTGTGTTGTTTTTCAATCAATGTCTACGCAATTATTTTCAAGCCATGCTTCTTTTGCTTCTTTATATAATTTTCTGACTAATCCCAACTTTAACTCCTTCTCTCTCTCTCTCTCTCTCTCTCTCTCTCTCTCTCTCTCTCTCTCTCTCTCTCTCTCTCTCTCTCTCTCTCTCTCTCTCTCTCTCTCTTCCCCCCTCTCTCTCTCCCCCTTCCCAACATATATTTACAAAAATGTCATTCAATCTTACCTTCTGATTTTAAAATTCTTACCCCAAACAAGTCTTTACATATATCCTTCTCATTATCATCAACATCAATGCCGTGATCATCACCATGACCACCACAATCACCCTTCATCAACATCATCATCGTCACCAGCATCATAGTCGTCATCACCAGCATCACCTTGTAGCTGTCACGTGGCTGCCTTGACCTTCTATTGTTGGTGCTGTTACTGATCATGTAGCAACAGTATCATTGCTGTTCCGCTGTCCTGTGTCACGAGTTGAGTTGAGTTCAGTCAAGAACCGACATCACTGCACTCGGGGCATTCCCATACTCACGCAGTCCTCATCTTCAACAGCATGCGAAGAGTTCCAATACAAATGGTGCCCGTTGCAATCTAATTATACGACCGTCTTGCTTTACCTCTGAATGACGACTGTCGACCAGATCCTCTGACCACTGCTTGCAGCTGCATTCTCTCTAGACCAGGAGTGGCCAACACGAGGCCCGCGGGCCGCGTGAGGCCCGCCAGTAGACATGCTGCGGCCCGCGGAGTGGGAAACGACGATGTGGTCGAAGCTGTAGTACGCATGCTTGTTTACGTTAATTTAACAAAAAATTAGGCGCGTGGCCCAGCAGGAAATATTATTTCTAAAATTTGGCCCACCTGCTGAAAAGGTTGGTCATCCCTGCTCTAGACCATGATGGTCTATCTTGTTCTTCTGCATTATTCAGATTCTCCAAGAGAATCTGCTTTGTCATGCATCAAATCACTCCTTAAAGATGCGGCACCAGCTAATCTGTCGGCCTGTTCATTTTCAAGCGCGCCAGAATGTCCTGGAGAAAAGATACAGCGAATGCTCACAACCCTCGATCTTTGAATCGATGCATGCCAGTCTGCACGAAGCAAGTGTCGTGTCTTCCTTTAAAGTGTCGTCCTGGAGTGGGGGGAGTCAACACCCACATTATAATTTTTTTTCCTTATCAATATCCTGGAGAATCCACCAGCTTCCGTCCAACACACTCCATCAGCCCGTGGACACCCTTTCCTATCACTCTCTCACTGTCGTACTATGCCCCCTCTCATTCTCCCCCAACGCCAACATATTCAACAACTCTTGTTTCTAAAAATTAATAACGATTAATTTATTAAAAGAAAAGTGTAACGTATATGAGACGTGTATGCGAAGAAAATGTGTGTCGTGTATTCTAATGTAAATGTATAGGTCAGACCACAGAGTTCATGTTCAGAGTCCACTCATCATGGCAAGGATTACACGACATCACAAGAATCAGCACAATGGACCTCACCAAAGTCGTGTCCCTCTATCCAGACATGTCCTCCTCCAGGAGCTCTGATGACCATGAGATCTGAATCCCATTCACATATATATCCGTGAAAATTACTGTTATTGTTCCTAACACAACTGTTCCTAATAGTTTATAGAAACTCAGACTTCATAATTCCTGTGCATTGAAAAAAACATGGAACACTGTCCTATGACCATGACGTTTTGTCTTCTTGCGAAATGTTCTATAGTTCTCACTATTAAACAGTTATTGTCTATACTCCAATAGAGTTCTTTATTTTTGTTCTAGTCATAAGTGAACTGAATATCCATCACTACTGGTGTGTTAAAACTGGTATGACCTAAAACTCATTCGGTATTTATCCTGTAGGATACATATACCATTCCTCTCCACTGAATAGACCCATTGATAAAGTTGCTGGCCAATCCTCCTGCACCAAACTTTATCCGGGATCGGATTTTACAATTCTTCTGTGTTCTTCATTCCAACCAGAGGGAACCTGTAAAATAGATCAAACAACTTGTGATAGCCTCCCCGTCACTGATCTCTATTAGATGATCGTGGCCATTGGCCCTTGCTCAGCAAAATACAATGAACCTAACTCTGTCAGGGACAGATGATCTGAACACATAGGTTTTCATCAGGGCCAAGACAAGAAGAAAAAAAAAACAACCAACAGCGTGCGGAACCCCCCCCCCCCCCCCCCCCCCACCACCACCAGGGAGCACCCACTGGAAGATCCCAATTATCCCCCATTACTCAATTCTCAACTAGTAGAGCTTATCAACACTACACTAATCTATTTTCAACTAGTTAGTTTTCCTCTAACAGTGCTAATCATCACACTCTAGTTTTAACAAGGCTACAGCCTATATTAATTAGAACTAATTATAATAGGTTCTACCTTATACGGCACTGCAGTGTTTACTCAATCACATCTAAGTTTGCCATGACAGGCACGTGTAAAATAAATATAATATATCCAGCACACGTTAGATGTTATTAACTCCCTAACCGCAGTGCCAAAGCACGTCTTGCTAGATCGACGTTTCGAGTTCCACTCCTTATTCCCAAATCTGGTTTTTGGCAACCACCTAAAAATGGTCACGTGACGTTATTTTATATGTCCACACAGGTGTTATTTGGGCATATCATCCATTGTCAAGAATCTATCCTCCCTGGCTCAGTCACTGTCAGAGTTGTCATCACTTGTTTTAACTTCCCCAACAAGCTAGCGATCCCAACAACAACAAGCTGCCAATCCGCGTGATGCCCGGAAACTCTAAATGACAGACGGGACTGTTTCATGTCCTGAGCTGAGCAATTCTATGTGAATCTAACTGTTTATGAACTGTCAAAGTGGTGTATTGATTCACCTCCCTCACTTCCCCTACACATCTGCAGCTGTTAACTTTGCCCGACCTGTGATGGTTGACATCTGATTGTAACCAGGATCTGACGGGTTCTATCTGTATTCGAATGTTGATAAACTGTCAAAGCGATGCCGGGATTTATCTCACTCACCACCGAATGTTCCTAATCTGTCGACCAGATGTAAACACGTGCAGCTGCAACCCCGACTATTCTCTGGATTTGTTGAAACAACC
The DNA here is from genome assembly GCA_014155875.1 of Cepaea nemoralis. NCBI lineage: Eukaryota > Metazoa > Mollusca > Gastropoda > Stylommatophora > Helicidae > Cepaea > Cepaea nemoralis. The sequence continues at coordinate 29,985 of JACEFZ010013450.1, forward strand.
TGTGGCCTCGAACATGCCGCTAATCAGAACGCCTTTTATTCTCATCATTGGTTAAATCACGTTGGTCTATTATGTGACAGCAAGCCAGTCTTAACCTTTGTCAGCATGCTTAGTGAATCAGTTACAATCACAACATGCGTATTCAGTTTGTTGTCCAACCAGTGGTAAGCCGTAGTAACCGCATCCACCTCCATTCTCAGACTTTGCCGTGTCATATGCCAAACTTTCCTTCACTAAACATAAGGGGGGGGGGGGGGTCATTAAGTAACAGGAATTGCATTATAAAGTGCACGGAAGAGTGTGGACAACGGAAACTCTTATTGAGGCCACCAACTGGCTTTTAAGCAATACCCTGTGTAGGGGTGATGGAGATCAAGCAGTTTGCGTACGCGCAATAGGGATTACAAAAAGAACTACCCCACTTTCAACTTGTACCGTTGAAGAAATACTAGGCTTATTCTTTGTTTGCGGTCAGAAGGTGTTAAACCTTCTGAAATCTAAGGAAAATGGTAAGAAATGGTAAGCTTTTAAACAACACAGTCGCAAGTGACAAACTGGACGTTGCGGTCAGAGTCTTCGTCAGCACACAAACAATAAATATACACTGAGTAGACAAACATATTCAAACCTTACTTTAAAAATGTTGCGTGTCCCTCTCGGGAATTTGCGATGTTTTTCTTCTGCGTTCATCCTGAGTCTTTTTTCAAATGTGACTGTGTAGTGGCTGTTTGCAGCGGAGCTGCGATACTGCACATTTAGGCCGGCACATCCGACTTCTGCGGGCGTTTTTTGACCGAGTTAACCTTCTCGGAGCAGGACGTTGCGATCAATCCCAACCCAGGTTGATTTACTAGGCTTTACGTTCAGTAGTCTGCAATTGCCGAGGTTGTTGCTTAGAGATAATGGACGTGTGTCACCATTCCCCGATAGACACATTCGAGGGTTCGGAATCAGCTGCATGTGATTTGGAAGCAGACTTTCTTGCGTAGATTTCGGTCGTTCAGAAAGTAGTGGCAAGCAACCGAACATAAAGATTGCCTAGCAATTCTTCAAATCTTAGACCGACAACTTAAGAAAACAAAAAACTATACGCGTGTTGTGATTGGCTTGGACGTGCTGTAAAGAACACGCAACTAACAGTTTGCCATTGCTTTCAGAACGAGAAGTCAACTTTAAGTCCAACTGACAGGTGTGTGGAGCGAACCCACGACCCTATCACCGGGGCACAGGAAGTTTAATCGCAAACGCCTTAAAATAAATCAGCCAACATCCAACCAATCATGTCTGGCCAACACAGGGCTTGGCGTGCTTGGCTGTGGGTCTATACTTCACTAGGACACTCAGTACAAGAAAGAATTTTTAAATAAAATGAAAAGGAAGAAGAATAAGAAGAAGAAGAAGAAGAAGAAGGAGAAGAAGAAGAAGAAGAAGAAGAAGAAGAATGTTTGTACGGTACCGGGAGATTCATTGTGCATTTAACAACAAGCGTGTTAATATGTTAAGCGATATTGGGCACGTTAAAAATTATAGTACATAGGTACAGTGTATTTCTAATGACTGTGCAGTTTTTGGAAACTTTTTTTTTTTTATTGCCGTTCCAAGTTATGTATTTAGCTATTATGTTGCATGAACTCCACAGCGAGTAAATACACAACTTGAAACGGCAATATTTTCAAAAAACAAACAAACAAACAAACAAACTGAACAATCATTAAAAATACTCCCTATACTATAGGCATAGGCTATAATTTTTGTATGCGCAGGTAACCGAAGAGGAATGCTTCACTTGTCTTGATATTTTCATTTTTGGGCAACGGTCTAGTCCTAACTGGCTATGCAAGCTCGGCTCTCTGCTTTAATGGTGTATTCACTTATTTACTGGCTATATTTTGTTCTACATAACACTGTTTGGTTATCACCGAGTAGAGAAAAGAACGGGTGTCTGTTAGGATCAATAATGTCTGAAAATTTTAGAGTTGTCAGAAATAAAAACGGGAATTCAAACGCCAGTCGCTTACTTAAACTAATTTTAGAATCCGAAAATTTCCGTTCTGATGTTTCCTATTGGAGGTTGAAAGTTATTGTAATAAATCATAAGTTTATCATTTCGTTGTTGCTTCGTTTGAAATGTTTGACGGTTGGTAATTCTTCTACCTGTGTTGGATTAATTGCATTTGTATAGTAAGTCAGTGTTTAAACAGTCTAAGAAAAACAATTGAAATTCTTCTGCGCCTCAAGGCGAACGAAAGTAGAAGAAGAAGAAGAATTGAAATGTAGAGGATTTTGAAAAGTAAGTCGAAATCGTTCGTTTCATGAAACTATTGAAACGACGAAACGTTCAGGAAAGTAAATAAATCGGCCATCTTCGTATATAAAAATATAATAAATGTAACAGGTCATGTTTTGTTACTTTAAGGATGCAAGTTTTAGCTCGGCATAGAAAGTTTAAGAAACAACGGACAGACAGAAGTGAAGATGAGCCTCCGTGCCCGGTTCTTAGACTTGGTAAATTAAAATGGGTTCAGTTCGTTGGGTCAATTGTTAAAGCACTGCTGAAGAATAACTTAGAATCGACATACCCGGAAATCATTTCCAAGCACTCTTGGCCTGAAGCAGGTATACATGGCTGCTTGAACACAATATTTTATATTTTTGTTCCTGCTTATAGTTATAGTTGTAGAGGATTAACGATTAACTCGTCTGTCTGTCTGTCTGTCTGTCTGTCTGTCTGTCTGTCTGTCTGTCTGTCTGTCTGTCTGTCTGTCTGTCTGTCTGTCTGTCTGTCTGTCTGTCTGTCTGTCTGTCTGTCTGTCTGTGTGTCTGTCTGTCTGTCTGTCTGTCTGTCTGTCTGTCTGTCTGTCTGTCTGTCTGTCTGTCTGTCTGTCTGTCTGTCTGTCTGTCGGTCTACATACCTAACTACCTACTTACCTACCTAACCACATAACTACCTAACTACCTGCATAACTACCTAACTACCTGCATAACTACCTAACTACACACCCAATTACCTACCTACCTACCTACCTACCTACTTACTTACCCACCCACCCACTCACCCACCCACCTACCTACCTACCTACATACCTACGTGTCTTTCTGTCTAAAACGGGTTTAAAAGGCAAGAGAAAGGACTTCATTACATTTTGCTGTATCCCACACGCTCGGTATCCTTCTGTAAAAGGGGTGGGAACTGCAGAAAGTATCGCACAAAGCCTGAACTCCGTAGCTCCAGCGATGATCCCCACTAGTTTCCGAGAAAACTGTACCCGTAAACTGAATGACGTAGCCTAGAATTGAAGTGTATCTATTCCCAAACATACAATGAAGTATGGTCCACATTAACCAATCAGCATTAGAGACAGTTGAAGATTTTGTATCTTGAGCTTAATGTCTCTTCTAGACTGCTTTGTGTGTGTGTGTGTGTGTGTGTGTGTGTGTGTGTGTGTGAGAGAGAGAGAGAGAGAGAGAGAGAGAGAGAGAGAGAGAGAGAGAGAGAGAGAGAGAGAGAGAATAGTATAGAATCCCTCGAATAGACTCTCTGTCTACCGCTGGCTCTCTAGCCAGAGCTTCTTTGTTCTCTTTCCACCAGTTAATGACATAAAAAATCACCATTCTCTAGAGCCCTGACTACACAAAGATAATGTGTCCTATAATTAACTTACGATCATCATCACCATTTGCTGCCTTGTCCTATGCAGAACTTCATCCCTGCAACATTCTTTCCAAATTTCTCTTTATCACAAGCCTGCTGTCCTGTCTCTGCTGCTGTCATGTGTACACTATCACGTCTTGATCTCTCTATCATAAACCAGTTGTCCTGTCTCTGTTGCTGTCCTGTCTGTGTTGCTGTCCCATCTCTGTTGCTGTCCTGTCTCTGTCCTGTCTCTGTTGCTGGCCCATCTCTGTTGCTGTCCTTTCCCTATTGCTGTGCTGTCTCTGTTGTTGTCCTGTCTCTGTTACTGTCCTGTCTCTGTTGCTGTCCTATCTCTGTTGCTGTCCTGTCTCTGTTGCTGTCACATGTGCATTGTCTATCACATCTTTAATCCATCTTCCTTGTATTCATTCTATTTTCCATCTCCCCATCACACTTGTCTCCATAATGATCTTTTCTCTACTTGCATCTCTTTTTGCATGACTAAATTATTTCATTTTCCTAATTTTTGTTTATCTCAATCTTCTTCAGTATTGGGCTATATGTTACATAAATCTTTTCCTCACCTCCCCTGTTTCCGTCTAATGCATGTTTAATACACATCTGAGGATTTAAAAAAGACAAGTCCCAAAGTAGGAAATTGCTATGAATCTGGGAAGTGCTAAAACCACACATTTTGTAGACAAGAATGAACGGGGGAACAGGTGGCTAATATTTCCCTCATTTAGCAGACAATGAAACCCCCCCCCACCCCGCCCCTCAACTGAAATCTTGACATCTACTTGTGATTACACTAATGCGCCCGATACTCATCTGATACATTATATTACATCTTTGCTTAAGGCACAGATCAAGTGATCTAGACTCAAGAATGGAGAAGTATACAATCACAGACTGTCTGTATAAAGCTAATGGCAGAGAAGTGCTCCTGGTCACAGACAAGGAAACTGGAAATTGTTTGGTAATTTAAAAAATCAGGGTAAACCAGGTAAGTCTAGTGTTCAATGAACTAACATTTACTATGTGTATATCCCATATATGTTCAATATGTATGCAGAGAATATAATGTAAAATGTTGAAAATATTAAAACGTGAAAACATCTCTCATTTCTTACTTTGGGAAAATTTGATTTCAGAATCCAATTATGCACATGATATGGCTGCCTACTACTTACTGCCAAAGGATTAGAACAGTTTAGTATGTCTATCAAAGAACACAGTAACAAGTATGTCAATATACAAAGTAAAATGTAAAGTCTGTCAAAGGGCACAGTAAAAAGTAAAGTCTGACAAAGGACACAGTAAAAAGCCTGCCAAAGGACACAGTAAAATGTCTGTCAGTTGAGTTGAGTTGAGATGAGCTAAGAACCGACATCACTGCATTTATGTCATTCCCATACGCTCTCCGTCCCCTCGCTCATCAGCCAGCGAAGAGTCATTCTGCTAACCGTACCCACCTTTATCTGACTGAAAGTTCTCCTGGTCTTACCTCTTAGTATTGAGAATCTTCCAGAGCCCCTGCCGATCCCATGCAGTCTCATTCTTCCCACATACAGGTTCTCAGTCTATTCCCCCGCCTTCTCCACCTGGTCTCACAGGCTCACGACCATGTCAGTAACAGCGTGCCTTAAGAGATCATATCTGACTTTGTTTTATGCATCCTCAAGATCCAATGTTACTGCCATTGTTTATTGTCTATAATAAGTACTTGTCCTCTAAAATTACTGGAGAGTTTTGGCCATCATGGACCTACTTTAGGAAGGGAAAGTCCCATCTGCACCTCCCAATGGTAGAGGTTGGGAAACACACCACGGTGTGGCAAACGCAGCCCTGGGGACTGAGCGTAAGATAAGAGGACAGCTCTGCAGTTGAGCAAAGGGAAATCAAAACATTATCTTCCCAAGATTTCACAAGTATTCACATTTCAGAGTCAGTGAACAATATTAATGGCTCTCTTAGGACATCTTCGTCCAGTAGGGACAGTCATGAGCTGCAGGTGACACCAGACAGTCATCAAGATACTGATGGCAAATCCAAAACTAAAATGAATACATTTAAAATAGGAACATGGACATGGAATGTTAGGACGCTAAATGAGGTAGGAAAGTTGAAAAATGTTATCAATGAAATAGAAAATATGAAAAAGAAGATCATAGGCAAAATTGAGATGAAATGGAAGTGATCTGGTAGAATTATAACTGACAAACACACAATATATTCTGGAGGGGATACACACAAAAAAAGGAGTAGGACTACTATTTCATTAAAAAAAAACAGCCAAGTAAATTAATGGGTACTGGTGCATTTCAGATAGAGTTATTATGGTCAAAATTAAAGGCAAACCCATAAACATAAATATTATACAAGTATATGCACCAACAACAGGAAGTAGTGATGAAGAAATGCAACACTTTTATAATGAAGTAGAAATGACGATGTCTCAAATTAGATCACATGAAATAAAAATGATGCTAGAAGATTTTAATGCAAAAGTAGGAAAGGGAAAAATTGAGCATGTATTAGGGAATTATGGCTTAGGAATGACGCTAGTTAGTTGCATATCCTTTACATAACGTAGCAGTCAATCCCAGCATTATTTGGCTGTGTGTGATTTCTTGGCAAGTTTACGTTGAGTAGTTTACCATTCATTCATTCATTCATTCATTCATTAATTCATTCATTCAAACAGTAGCATATCCTTTTGCAGAACCTCGCTCCAATAACAACCTTCCAGAAAACTTCTTGGTCATAGGCAAGATATCCTATGTCTGATACACCCATCTGGAGATAATTTGCCACATCCTGCACCCATCTTCTCTTTGGTCTTCCTCTTCCTCTTTGTCCAGGAATATACCCCCCCCCCCCCCCTCCATTATTGTTCTCTCCAAACTTTCATGACATTTCTAGTGACCAAAATATTTCAATTGTCTTTGTTTTATCGTCTTTAGTAGCCAACCTTCTTCAATATTCAGATCTTGTCGTATGGATGCATGTGTATTTTTCTTTATCCAAGATATTCTTAGAACCCGTCTATAAAATGTATACTCAAAGTCATTTATGTGCTGTTCGGCTTGTTTTGTAAATGTCCAGGTCTCATAAGTGTATGTTGCAATAGGAAAGATGCATGCTCTTAAAAATCTAATTTTATTTAGACATCTGTCCCACACCACAATGTATTCAGTTGTTTTATTTTTAATTTCTTTCAGTGTGTCACCATTGTTGGTAATTAATGACCCAAGACATTCAAAAGGTTCCACCACTTCCAATTGTTCTTCATTAACATTTATTTATTTCCCCATATTAGTTTTATATGTATGCATTATTTTCATTTTGCTATGTTAAGATATAAGCTGGTCATTAGGAAGAAGAATGCCAGACATGTATGGTTAAATGACATCAATAACATCCAAAAGGAAGAGCATTATAGAAATGAATGTAAAGAGGCTACAAAAATAGTCAGACAGCAGAAGCGAGAATATATGAGTAATATAATCAAAGATATGGAAACTAATCACCAGAAAAATGAATCCAGAAAATTTTTTAAAGAACTGAAGTCAATGAAACGAGGGCACCAACAAAACACATATGGTTTAAAAGACAAAAAGGGAATATGATAAATACCAATGAGGAAATGTGCAACACATGGAAAGAATATTTTATTGAATTACTAAATTGTGAAGCTCCAAGTAACATTTTCCCACAGGAAGAGGTTCTAACATGCGAACCACAAATTGAAGAACCTACATTTGAAGAAATCCTATATGTAATCACACGACTTAAAAACAATAAGGCAACTGGGACTGATGGAATTGCTGCTGAATTTATAAAGGCAGGTGGCCATGCATTACATCTAAAGCTATACGAACTAATAATAAAAATCTGGAGGACAGAAGAATTACCCCATGACTGGAAAGAGTCATTATTGATACCTATCTTTAAGAAAGGAGACAAGTTCCAATGTGGAAATTATAGAGGAATATCACTACTGTCCACAAGCTATAAGATACTATCCGCAGTATTACTAAATAGACTAAAACCATATTCAGAAGACATATTAGGTGACTACCAGGCGGGTTTTAGACAAAACAGATCAACAATAGATCAGATATTTATCTTACGACAAATAGCCGAGAAAAATTGGGAATATAAAAGAGATCTCCATAACATTTTTGTGGATTTTAAAAAGGCTTATGATAGTGTCCATAGGAATAGTCTATGGAATGCTATGCAGGAATTTGGAATACCAAGGAAGTTAATCAACATGACCAGACTATGCATGGAAGATACTTATAATATAGTAACATATAAAGGCAGGAAATCAGACCCCTTCCAAATAACATCTGGCTTGAAACAGGGTGATGCACTATCGCCGCTACTCTTCAATCTGGCTCTAGAGAAAGTTGTAAGGAAGGTAAAGGAGGAATGTGATATTGGAGGAACATCCAAGCTGCTTGGTTATGCAGATGATATAGATATTATAGGGCAAAGTGAACAAAAGACATTGGAAATATTGACTCACTTAAAGGGAAAAGCCCAACAGATGGGGCTGGTTATCAACCAAGATAAGACAGAATATATGGTAATTTCAAGAGACGGAATGGCTAGAAACTCTGGCCACATACAAATAGATGATATGACCATTAAAAGAACGGAAACATACAAATACCTGGGTACAATCTTCAACTGCTCCAACATCATAAGGGAAGAAATACAAGCTAGAATCAACTCTGGAAATAAGATATACTATGCACTACAACATCTACTAAAATCAAAGGCGCTATCTCGTAACACCAAAATCACAATATACAAAACACTGATCAGACCAGTTGTGCTGTATGGCTCTGAAACCTGGAGTACAACGAAAGGAGACGAAGCCTTGTTACAAACCTTTGAGAACAAAATTTTAAGACGCATCTTTGGACCCATTAGGGATACACAAAGTGGAGAGTGGAAAAGAAGAAGTAACAAAGACATTTATGATCTGTTTAAGTCCCCGCTAATCACTGGTATCATGAAGGCTAATAGACTACAATGGCTGGGGCATATAGAAAGAATGGAAGATAATAGGGAAACAAAACTCGCTTACACTCAGGAAATAAATGATCGTAGACCCCGAGGTAGACCAAGAAGGCGGTGGAGAGATAATACATGTACAGACCTACAAGCACTTGGAATCAACGACTGGCAAGAGAAGGTCCACCAGAGAGACGAATGGAGACGGATTGTATTTGCAGCAAAGAACCTCAATGGCTCGGAACGCTAAAGAAGAAGAAGAAGAAGAAGAAGAGAAGAAGATATAAGCTGGGATTTTCACTATTCTATTGCGTTGAGGTTATTAGTTTGTCTATACCATTCTGTGATGTGGATAGTAATACTGTATCATCAGCATTTCGAGTCTATGGTATTTCATGACCACCAACATTTATTGCATCATATTGCTCCTTGGTTATATCATCTCTGACATTTCTCATTATATTTTCGGTGTACAGGTTAAACAAATAAGGGGACAGCACACAGCCCTGTCTGACTCCTTGCTTGATGTCAAACCAATCTGATATCTTGCCATCTATTCTAACTGCTGCTTGTTGGCCTAGACAGAGCATTTTTATGAGTCATACTATGAGTTGTGCCCATTTACTTCATGATATCCCAAAGTTTCTGATGTTGTACACAGTCAAATACCTTTGAACAATCGACAAAATATAAGAATAGGTTCAGATTAAATTTGCCACACTTCTCTATTATTAAATGCATGTTGAGTATGTGATCTCGTGTTCCTCTTCCTTGTCTAAATCCAGCTTGAATCACGTTAATCTCTTCTTCCATTTTTTTACGAAGTCTTCCCATTATGATTTTTAGTAGAATTTTACTTGCATGACTGAACAGGACAACAGTTCTATAGTTGGTGCAGAATTTCAAGTTTCCCTACTTTGGTATTGGAATGAAGATTGTTCTCTCCCAATCTTGTGGCCACATACCATATTTGCATATCTTTTTACATAATACTCTCTTCTCCTGCCGCTTTAATTAGTTCATCTGATATTTCATCACCATCTCATCACATCCTGGTGATTTACCATTCTTCAGATTCTTTATTGGCCATACAGTTACATGTAAAAAAGGTTAAGGTTCTGTCTCTGCTATCATTGGTTCATGTGTCTCATTCATATCCTCACAGTCATTCATATCATACATTCCATTGCAGTATTCCTTTAATCTTTCTATAATTTTTCTAGATTCTGTTAGGGTGTTTACCAACATGTCACAAGTAACATTTAATTGAGGTTGAACATTTCTGGTCAATAACTTCATTTCTTTGAACATTTCGTAATCAAGTTTGTCATTGCTTAAAGAAATGAAAGAGGAGAGAAACTAATGGGTAAATATAAATGATACAATAATTGGAAACGCCTGGTTAAAACATCATAAAGATGGATTTACACGCGGAAAAGCCCTGATAAGAAAATACTCAACCACATTGACCACATACCTATTAATAAAAGATTTAGACAATGTCTCGTGTTGACTGTAATAGTGATCATGTACCACTGTTAATAAAGATGTCATGAAAACAGATAAAGAGATTCAAGAACAATACACAGTGACTGTGAAAAATAGGTACAATGCAATAGGTAAAATACAGATTATAAATGAACAATGGGAGATGTTAAGGGACTCCATTCATCAAACAAGCAAAGAAATATTACCGGAGATAAGGCAAAAGGCTAAGAAAAAATGGATGACTGAAGAAATCTTAAAGTTGATGGACAAAAGAAAACAAAGTAAAAATGCGAAACAAGAGTATGATAAGATATAAATTTGTGATGGCTAAAGAAAGTTGGTTTAACGATGTAGTTGGTACAGTATTGGTGGCGGCATAGAACTGCATGCTTTGTTCTCATTTACCGGCCATCCCACCGAACTGTATGACTTACTTATTGATTCGCTCTCGTAACTTTTTCTACCCAGCTATGCACCACTTTACGGGACAAACATTTGTCAGCATAAACACTGACAACCCACCTTGGCGGGAGACATTTCGCGAATGACGCCAAAGTTGAATGTGAAGTTAAAACGTGGTTTAGAAAACAGAGCACGCAGTTCTATGCAGCCGGTTTGGGAGGACTGATAAAACGATGGGATAAGTGCATCAATGTTGGTGGAAATTAAGTTGAGAAATAAAGGGACAATGTATGTATAAAAATAAACTAGTTTCAAGTTGTTATCACATTTAGTTATTTTTCTACAGCCATTTGTGACTTACTTATTAACTTACCCTCATAACAAAAATTGCCTGAAAGAGGTTAATGAAACTAGAACATTATATTCAACAATAAGAATGAGACCAGCAGCTTTCTTTAGTCATGTGATGAGAAGAATGGCATTGGAGAACATCGTGACAACTGGAAAGATCAAGGGGAAGAGAGGCAGAGGCAGACCAAGATAAATGATGCTGGATGGACTGAAACGGTGGCGTGGAGGGATGTTATCAGCAGAGTTGATCCAGAACATCAAAGATCAAGATTTGCAGAGAGAGATAGAGATGAATACCTACTCCAGCTGGCAAATGACTTGATGATGATGATGATGATTAAAAATACTTATAATAAGTGAATCTGAATAATTAAGACACAAACGGTTGCACAATTTATTGCCTAGCAACTACAGTTATGTTTTGGGACCTTAGCGTGTCAGTCCTAAATGCACAAAGGAGTAGGTGGCCAATCTTTGCCTCTCTTAGGGGGCAGGAGTCGAACCTTGTCCACCTGCGCTCATGACATTATCATATTAGCCCCCTAATGATTACACCAACACACCCACCATACTGCAGCAGTCACTCAAAATAAAACAGCTAAACAATGAATCTTTCAAGCTGAAATATACAAAACACATGTACCATGGTAATTTTTAACTGACTGTCATGTCGATGTGCTTACACAGAATTGACGTTTCCTCACGAACCGCAACAGCTTCTACATATCTTAACATCCGTCCCTTTTGTGTGCCAAACAACACAGGAAATGCATTGTTTCTAACAATCACATGACCCTATTCCAGATAGCAGAGTACTATCATGGAGATGAATAATTTTCTTATTGTATGTTTTTACTGGATTATGAGAATTACCTTTGTCTATTATTCCGTTTATCTATTTTGGAATGTGCTCTGCCACCCTTTTATTCAACTGCATCTCTCAGGCGGATGAATTACCAGTCTTAGATCAGGTCTGTGTTCTTGTCTCGATTATACTACGCGGGTAAGGAATTCAGGTTTTTATCTATTTGTCATGTTGTCGCTAAGTTTTCAAAATTATTTTTAATCGTAATGCTCCCTAAAACCTTAACTGATAACTTCAAATTTCTCTAATCAATTTTTGGTTTTTATTGCTTTTTTTTTTTTTTTGCAGATCTTTCTTGTCTGTCCGTCCATTATATCTTTTGCATTTTCTTTAAAAAAAAAATTGTCTGCCTTTGGATATTTCTCAGCTTGTCTAATTATTGTCCATGTTTCTCATACATACAAAAGTATTAAAACAGTTATGGATATTTTCAAAATGTGTGATGACATGTTATAATTGTTGTATTTGTTTATTGCAGATGAAAGACACAGACCAGGCAGAAACAATTAAAGAGGTAATACTGTGTGTGTATGTATGTGTGGTGTGTTATCTCACACTGGCGTTTAATTTTGAGTTCAGATTCAGATCCCTTACACTCCAGATCCCAGAGAGAAAACTTGGGACAAATGTCTCTTGTATGCTAATTAAAGAAACAGTCCCTGGATAAAGAAAACAACCAAGAAATGCCTTGGTGAAAAGAATATAAAATAACACATAGTATTGCAGTTTTACAGAACAGAATTATGAAACATACAGGATGTTACGGCTACTAGCCTTCATCAGCAAACAAACATATACACCAAACACAACACATCATCTCGGAGAAGACCCTCCAGTGACTACATGAAGGCACAAGAATGGGATGAGACGAATAAAAAGATGAAAAAATGAGAGCAATAAAGAGAAAATAAAATTGTTTAAATCTCAGAATCCCAGGCTTAAATACTAACACAAATGTCACCTTTATCCTCTTGTATACATGGCCGTGGGAGTCTGTGGGTGATGGGGACCGGGGTAGGGGATGGTAACGGTTCAGTGAAAATCCCAGGTAAATGAGTGGAAGTGGTACATGAAAAAAGGGGCAGGAAGATAAGGTGGGAAACTGGGAGCAATGGAGATGTGATGGTTGTCTGAAAGTTAAAGCTAATAGAGTCCCAGTGGATGTATGAACAATGCATGAGTGGGTACCCGTGAATGGGTTGGCCATAGTGGACGAATATTAAAGAGCAGTGATGTATGCACCTAAGTATGATGGTGATACTAATGAAACTCATTTTCTGTGCTCCTTTATGTGTGTACGAAGAGAGTCCTAGAGTCTGGGTGCCACAGACTACGCTAGTTTGTCTAGTTGTTCTAGATGGTTGTTCAACGCCACCGTGGTTACACTTCTTTTATTATTTCCTGGCTCGTTGTTTTTCTCTGGCTGAGTTATTCATCATCAGGCTCCTGACAAGTGCATTAGCGCCACCCATGAGTGCCAAGTCATTCTTGGTTATGTCTAGGGTTCCATGAGCCTATTTATTGGTCTTAGTAGACCATGTTATGTTGACTCAAATTAATACTCAATATCACAACTCCCTACAAGTTCGAAGTACAATAAACTATCAATTTGTTTCACATATTTAATTCAGCCATAGTCTTTTTCACAAGTTCACATCATCACAAAATTTACTGCTTAAAATACTCAAGAATTCTCACCCGTGCATTAAAATTTATAAACTACATTTGTACACCTATCACCAACAATGTAGCGGCCTGATACACTGGCCTTTGCCATCGTAAGACTGACTAGGTCCACACGTGACCATAGTCAAATGCCAACTGTCTTTCAAGGAGATGCTTCGCTTTCACTGAGCGACTCCCGGCGTGTTTCACGCCCTGTGAAAAGTGCTCACAACTGAGTCACTTTACACGGTTCAATACGTGACTAGACCTTCCCTCTCAATTATGCCATGACTGTTATCTATTACATTTTCTTGATACCATACAACAGTCAACAGTTTGAGATCTATTTAAATTCTAATAATCCTATAAGCCTTTCAAACAATATTCTAACATTTAATAAATCTAATTAAGATTCTACTCTAATTATATCGGGACTTGTCTGTTTACATACATACATCAGCTGATGGCTGTAGAAGTTTGGTTTTTGAGGAAAATGCAAAGAATACCTTGGATAGACAGAAAAACCAATGCACAAGTCCTTCAAGAAACAAATGAAGATCGTAAACTGATCAGAGTCATTAGACGTAGACAGTCACACTTTTTTGCGCATGTTATGAGAAGAAATGACTTGGAGAACTTGGTGACAACTGTCAAGATCCAAGGGGAAGACCGAGAAGTAAATACCTGGATGCCTTGGCCATGTGGCATGGTCAAGACAGAAACACGGAGCTGATTCACGACTCTGGTGATTGAGTGAGATGGCAAAACATGACTGCCCACGCTTATCGGCATGGCACATGATGGATGGATGGATGGGATGGTGGAGGTGGAGACCCCTGTACCCTACTATGGATGAGAACATCTTTGAGGTTATGGTCATATCTCTTTCTCTGAAAATAACATGCTAGTGCTAGGATCAGCTTGAAGGATAGACAGATGGCGAAAGAGGATATTTTTAATTGAAATATTGTGCGGATGGTAGGTAAGAGAATGTATCGGTCGGAGGTTTTGTGGTTTAGGCGCGCAGGTGACAGCCTCTGCATGGCTAATAGGTAGAGTGCGGCGGAAACTGATGATAAGACATGATCAGGATAGCCACTGAGTCTGAAGAAGTCCAAAAGTTCATGGGCCCTGTGGTGAAAATCTTCATCATCTTGGTACAGTCGTCGTATATGCAGAAGTTGAGAGTAAGGAATTGCGTCTTAACAGGACGGAGGGTGAGAAGAGGTATAGAGTAGAAAGACATGGGATTCAGTCGGTTTATAGTAGATCATCCTGGTGAGACCATGGGGTCCTATGAAAACCGCAAGGTTAAAGAAATTGACAGAAGACGAAGAAATATGGGAAGTGAGTTTGATAGTAGTATGAAAATTCAAGAAGAAGTCTATGAATTTTTTGAGATCTGTTAATCACATATCAGTGACACCAAAACCATCATCAATGTACCGCCTGTATAGTTCAGGGACCCTGCCATTATATAGTTGCCATATCTGGTGTTCAAGATGGCTTATGAAGAAATAGCATAGATAGGGCCTATGTTATTGAAGTACTGGCCCAGTACTACCCATATCATGTGTATTCCAATAACACAATGCACTGGGGGATTTACACTACGTGGTATAACAATCAATCCTACTGAACCTATTTCATAGGGAACAGTATGACTGAAGCCTCATATCTTTAGATCTTCTAATTCCGCATATCCCCATATGGCATATCACTGGTACTATACCAACCCCTTTCCTGCTTATGACTGCTGTGCGGGAAGGACACATTTGTGTGTTCTCCTTTTAGGATTATTTTTCCTGTTTATCTTTATTCGTATGCAATGGATGTAATATGGTTGTGACCACAATGATGCCGTTCAACTGTTACAATTGTTTTAAAGTTGCTACATGTGCGGTGTTAGATATAAATGCTAATAATTTTGCATTCAATAATACTATGGATAAATTATTCATGTATCAATGAAGCATCAATGATAGCTTGAACTAGCCAATCACATCACTAGAATTTAAACAGTGTGTGGGCGTTACAATATGTTCCCGGTAATCATGTCTGATGAGGAGGAAAGCTCTGTGCTGGAGTTAGCGGGAGAAAGGGAGCGAAGTGGTTTACGATCTACAGTAACTAGGAACTACACACTCAACAAAGCGAGGGCAGTGAGAACCAAAATAAAGAACTGTTTTAGCTCTCCATCACTGTCTGTTAAATGTATGAACAACGGTAAATGCATTTCTGATACATTCTATAATACAATACAGTACGAGGCTGCAAAGGGGGCTGCATGGTCTCGAGGTATGGTGTCCGCCTCGAGTGCTGGAGGTCCCAGGTTCAAGCCCCGGCGAGGACCGGGATTTTTCATGTGGACTTCTAGTAATAAAATGTCCCCTGGTCTCTGGGTAGTGAGATCAGATGTCCGTGTGTATTGTTACGCACATAAAAAAAAAATCCCTTGGCAGTTTGCAATCGAAAAAAGAGTAGCCTAATGGCGCTGCCTGGGCAGAATTTCAAGTTAAAAATCTACCCAAAGTATTTCACGATCCTCGCCGGTGCTAAAATCAAAATCAAATCAACTTTATTTTAAAAGGGTCACAGATTGGGCACGCATCTTTCGTTCATCAAGAGCATTATACATTCACATAGGAAGGGAAAAAAAAACACATTGTGAAATGAATGTTGTAAACATAAACAAGGCAAATTACCATGTTATGAGTCCCATATCCCACCTACCCACACATCACCCCACACACACACACCCCCACCTACCCACACACACCCAGGGAAACATACATATCCCATCAACCGACCCATCCCCCTCCTGCACATCCCCCACCCACAGACACTGTCCTCACCTG
Organism: Cepaea nemoralis; assembly: GCA_014155875.1. NCBI lineage: Eukaryota > Metazoa > Mollusca > Gastropoda > Stylommatophora > Helicidae > Cepaea > Cepaea nemoralis. Next base: position 46,279 of record JACEFZ010013450.1, read on the forward strand.
TTCCCCCAACCCAAACACACTCACCACCCACACAAATATCCCCCACCAACCCACACATCCCGCACCCACCCACATACCCACCCCCACCCACACATCCTCTCATCCTCTTCCCACCCACACCTCCAACCACCCCCATCCCCCAACCACACCTCCATCGACCACATATTCCCCACCCACGCACACACATCCCCCACCAACCCACACATCGCACATCCACTCGCACATCCCCAAACCATACACACACATCCCCACCAACTGACATCTCTCTACTCACACACACACATCTCCCTATGGAGTTCGTGCACTGAGCTGAGTTTCTCCAAACTCAGGTTTGTGTTAGGAGGAGAACGAAGCACTTATGGGTTACACCCGTGTGCCGTGATGTTGATCTGTCGTCTAAACTACACTAAACTAAACAGTACGAGGCATTTTGAACATGTCTAATCAAATATTACTATGGCGTCCAAATTGAGTATAGAAAAGACAGACAGAGAGCAGAGGTTGAAGTCAATGTATCATCTCTGCTACACACGTTACCTTTGTACCATACCCAGAATAAGGTTTTAGCCCAAGGAGCAGCCGCCGTCATGTCTGAGTGGCTCGTGATACAATTCATTGAAATTTAGCAGACAGCACAGAAACTGACAGGTGACTCGCTAAACACACCTGCCAATCTCAGCATGCTAGTGTCTGGTGAGACCATAAAACCAACGCAGCCTGCAGCAGTAGTCGTCACAGCATCAGGCAATAGTAACAACATACTCGAGCATGCCATGACTCACAACAGCAACTTGAATGCAACTTCCTCTAACTGACCAGTGTTGCTAGCCATTGAATACCCGATGAAGCACCTAGAAGACAGTATACTGTCATCACCTCACCTAAAGTAACCAGTAGATAGAATTAGAGGGCTGCAACTCTAGCCCAAGAGAGACAACCGAGTTGCTCAGACTAAGAAAAGTCCAGAACCTTCTCGAAGGTCAAACAGTGAGTCCATGGGTCCGTGGACACTAATGTGGCCCGCCTGAAGCGGGGTCCACGAGGAACTCGAACAGGGTTACCGCCCGTCGAATAGCGACACGCGGTAAACCGGGAGAGGACAAACGGACTGAGACCAGGCAACAAGTGCCTGCCTGAGAGGGACTCGTTAGCTCTTTGTATAGAGATAGAATATAGGCTAGATAGTGTGCTAGTTTGTTATATGAAATGTTTGATGATCTATAATCTGTGATATGATGCTGATGTAAAGCGCGGGCTGTTAACCCACTGCGCCAGCTGTAGATTGCCACAATAAATAGGCTATATCATAGCGAACGTATTTATTGTTTGTATTGATTAACACCTGTGTGAACCCATTAAGTTACCTAGACAAAGTAAGACGTTAACAGGTTTTTGGGGGCTAGTACCGGTTTTGACATAATATGTTATGAAATAACTGTGAAATGTCATGTAAAATTATTTATTCATATCACATTGATTGGTTAAAATAGAAGAAAATTGTTAACCATAAATTGTTCAACATATTTAGTAGCTATCTAGCAATAGAATAAAAGTAATCAGAATAAGCAGAGTCCCTCAACAGTCTCAAAACAAAGTCCATACCTTACACCACAATATTACTAAGTATTTTCTCCCGTTTTGGCTTCCCGGAGAAAATCATTTCTGATAGAGGAACCCAGTTTATATCCAATGCCACCCAATCAGTAACTAAGTTACTAGGCATTAAGCAATGTTTCACCAGTCCCTATCGACCGGCCGCAAATGGTATCTGCGAAAAACTAAATGGGGACCTGAAGCATATGCTATCTAAAGTGACAGCTGAAAATCCAGCCGATTAGGACATACTTCTCCCAACGGTGCTGTTCGCATATAGAGAAGTCCCACAATCAAGTACAGGGTTCTCTCCCTTCGAATTGATGTACGGAGCGAACCCAAGAGGACCTCTCACCATATATAAAGAAATAATATCACAACCTGTAGATATCCAACTCCCCGTTTCTACGTATGATTTGGTCACTGACACCAGAGACAAAATCATACGTTCCTGTATAATGGCCAGAACATCACTACAGGAGAAAGGTTTTAAATACAGGCAGTACGCCAATAGAGGTGCAAAAACAATCATACTGTATCCAGGTCAGGACATTTTACTACTCTTACCTGACAAAAGAGATCTACTGTCAACGTCATGGCAGGGACCTTTTAAGGTCATTAGAAGGATTTCAGAAGTAGATTACGAAATCTCAGTAAATGGAAAACTTAAAATATTCCATATAAATATGCTAAAACCATATTTTCTGAGACAGGACAATGAGACGAATGAAGGGACGCAACCTGGTAACATGCAGGAAACGACAATTCCCCGACAGAATGACACGTCGACAAACGAAGCATCATTAACGACTCACGCTTACGACAACGAAAACGACGAAGAAATATGGACATTACCGACATTCTGTGATAGCGACAATGACGACAAAATTAACGACTTATTGACTATTGACCTTGACGACGACGACAATGACATTGAAAACAACTTACAAACAGTAGCATCTGTGATAAATCAGACAGACATAGACAACACGGAAGTCCCTGTACCAATCATGACTAACGACGGGAGCATTGACGACATCCATATCAGTGACACATTAACACAGCGACAGCGACAAAACATTTGGACTATCCTGAACGACTACAAACAAATCTTTTCTAACAAACCTGGACGCACCGATAAAATAACCCATTCAATTGTACTGACTGATCTAAGACCAGTCAAGTGTAGACCATACTCGATTCCTCTCCATTACAGATCTAATTTAGATAAAGAAATTTTAGAATTAGAGAGGAATGGCATTATTCAAAAATCAATGTCACAATACTCGTCACCGATTGTCCTGGTTAAGAAAAAGGACCAGACCATTCGCTTGTGCATTGACTATAGAGTTTTAAATACTAGAACAACTACGGATGCAGAGCCAATGAGCAGTTGTGAAGATCTTATCTTAAACATGGCTCAATCATCCTTATTTTCTAAGACAGATTTAGCTAAAGGATATTGGCAGGTCCCACTACACCCTTCTTGTAGACATATAACAGCATTTGCAACACCTCTTGGGTTATACGAGTGGCTATACCTTCCTTTCGGCCTGAAGAACGCACCGGCCACCTTTGTAAGGCTTACAAGATTATTATTACACGGAATTACAGATGTAGTTGCCTATATAGATGACATATGCATCCATTCATCTGACATGTCTTCTCATCTACTTACCCTAAAACAAGTCTTCAACCAAATTTCTCTTTTCGGACTTACTATCAAACCTTCCAAGGTTGAAATAGGTTACACAGAAATAGACTTCCTCGGTCATAGAATTTCTCAAGGTAAATTATTGACTGATGAGAAAATTGTTTCCAAGATTTTGAATCTAGAAGTACCTACTACAAAGAAGCAGATTAGGAGCGTACTAGGTCTCATTAATTATTATTCCAAATTCATTCCACATTGGGCAGAACTCACCTCAGTTTTTTCTGATATGTTAACTAAAGATCATCCATCGAAAATTTGTAAAAGTACCAGCTTAGATGATGCAATGTGTAGATTGAAACATATTTTTTCAAATCCTCCAGTGTTACGATTACCCAACATAAAATTACCTTTTATCTTAACCACAGATGCAAGCGCCATAGCTATAGGAGGTTGCTTGATGCAGGAAGTCGACGGAATTAGACACCCTATTCTCTACGTGAGCAGAAAACTTAAGAAGGCTGAGACTCGGTATGCAACAGTTGAATTGGAGTGTTTAGCCCTATTGTTTTGTATACTGAGGCTCTCGAAGTTCCTTTTAGGGAGCCACTTCCTGGTCCTCACCGACAGTTCGCCATTGTTAGTCCTTAACCAAGGGTCGCCCAAGAACCACAGGTTACAAAGATGGCGTTTATTACTTCAAGATTACGACTTTGAAATACGCCATATCAAGGGCACCGACAATATTCTGGCCGACGTTTTATCACGCCAGTCAAATGCGCCAGTAGAATGACACTACTCATTCAACCATTAGCCATATTATATACTGTGATACTTTTATACCGTTTCATATAAGTGTACCTATACACCGGCTAAAGTACTCTTAGTGATTAGTTTATTACAACACCCATGAACACGGTACTTCAAAAACTATACCATCAAGTGCCTAAGCTCTATTACTAGACCATCAAGAAACAGTAACTGTGTTTATTTCAACCAGTAAGATCAACCAGAACAAACCATGAACACTGTAATATTTCATACGAGACATGGAAAAGAACCCATAATTTACTGTTGCTACAAACATTGCAAACAGCCGAAATAGTACGACATCAACTACGACACGCAAGAGACAGCTATACGAACTTTAACATTTATAGCAAAACACAGGAACAACAGGACGGCAACACGCACATCATCGTTGGAGTTAATTAATTAGTTAATTTAATTAAATATGTATTATATTTGCATTATTGATGTATATAAATTGTGTTAACCTGTAATTTGTACATATTCTACTTTAATATTACAGGCGGTGCCATTCATAGGCTAAGAAAACCCGTCCTATACAATTGTCTCTATTTAAATTATAACCTAGTTTTCCTTCATCGTACAGAAAGTACGTTTTTCTTAAAGGGCGAATATCGCCTAGCCCATTGTTTCCAAGGGCAATAACATTTACCTTAACTTAAATTATATATTTTAATCTAATACTATTGTGTTTGAAAGACGAATGAATGAATGTGTGAAAGGATTAAATAAGAGAACGATACACTTGGCGGACAAATTGTACGCAACACGTATTTATTGTAATTTGTCTGCGTTTTTGATGTAAAAGTACATAACTTGTCTAATTTGTGAATACATGTATAGAACTTAGTTTAGTATTCAGCTTAGTTAGTAAATAGTTAACATACTTAGGTTAGCATTTAGGATATAACTAAGCATCACTACTTGGAATGCCGGATCATGTAGTGCACACAGTGCAAGGATTCATGATTGAGGTTATCCCAACTCGTGACGCTTGGAAATACACCATCCATTCAGCACATACACAAACCTGAAAACTCAACACTTTCAATTTAAAATACAGTCACTTTATTAGAGACATCAACTTATTAGTCAAACACACTAACAAGCCAACAGGGACACATGTAGTCTGAGGGGGATAAGAGAACATCGTAACTACATATTTAGCATTGGATGACATACGAGAGTAAAGTGTATTAAAATGCACTCACGAATCAAGATTTGAAAGTGTACTTAACTAGCCAGGACTTCGGTCCTGTTAACTCTCTTTAACCAGAGATTAATTGTCTGGGCACCAATAGGGTGCGTGAGAAGGGCGAGTTGTCAATACAACTGTTAAAACGCCACGTAACTTCGGTCTGATAAGCATTGTTAAGGACACAGGAGACAGAGTGATCTCTTTAGCAAATCAGACAAGTAGTGTATGGGAGAATACATGAGTTACTAATGCCATTATGTAGTTTACCAAGTTACTGTCCACCAAACTACAAACCCCAACTTTAGATGAGTCGATGACAGAATTAGAATAAATCTAATTAACCAATAACAAGCCAGATCAGGAGGGGAGAGGGGAATCCTGTCATCACCTCACCTAAAGTAACCAGTAGATAGAATTAGAGGGCTGCAACTCTAGCCCAAGAGAGACAACCGAGTTGCTCAGACTAAGAAAAGTCCAGAACCTTCTCGAAGGTCAAACAGTGAGTCCATGGGTCCGTGGACACTAATGTGGCCCGCCTGAAGCGGGGTCCACGAGGAACTCGAACAGGGTTACCGCCCGTCGAATAGCGACACGCGGTAAACCGGGAGAGGACAAACGGACTGAGACCAGGCAACAAGTGCCTGCCTGAGAGGGACTCGTTAGCTCTTTGTATAGAGATAGAATATAGGCTAGATAGTGTGCTAGTTTGTTATATGAAATGTTTGATGATCTATAATCTGTGATATGATGCTGATGTAAAGCGCGGGCTGTTAACCCACTGCGCCAGCTGTAGATTGCCACAATAAATAGGCTATATCATAGCGAACGTATTTATTGTTTGTATTGATTAACACCTGTGTGAACCCATTAAGTTACCTAGACAAAGTAAGACGTTAACATATACAATGAAATGAAATCAATTCAAATGAAATAGAGGTTGCACCATCGGTACTAGATTAGAGCCCACCTAAAAATAAACACTCGTGCAGTTGTCAGCAGCACATTGAAAAGTTAGAATCAGGTTTAAAAGTACTTCTAGATACTGCCTCTGACAACACAGACAAGATCGCCAGGATCATTAGTGACTGTATCAACCTCAAGTCAGAGGTCAGTCTCCTGAGAGAAGAAAATGTTATACTGAAACACCATTGAGACTTTACAACACGCACCCGCTATTGACCAGGCAGCAGAGACTGACAGTTTTGAAACAACACAGCCATCCCTAGGAGTGCCAACTATACAGCCAACAAAACGACATCAACAAATAGACAGTGTCATTCAACAACGCTTAACATATCCCATCGAAGTGAAAGTCAGCAATAGATATGAAGTACTAAAAGACAGACAAATAGACAGTGTCATTCAACAACGCTTAACATATCCCATCGAAGTGAAAGTCAGCAATAGATATGAAGTACTAAAAGACAGACAAATAGACAGTGTCATTCAACAACGCTTAACATATCCCATCGAAGTAAAAGTCAGCAATAGATATGAAGTACTAAAAGACAGACAAATAGACAGACAGAATGAGAGAGAGAGAGAGAGAGAGAGAGAGAGAGAGAGAGAGAGAGAGAGAGAGAGAGAGAGAGAGAGAGAGAGAGAGAGAGAGAGAAAATGAGAAAGAATGAGCGAGAGAAAAAGAGAGAATGTAAAAGAGAGAGAGAGAGAGAGAGAGAGAGAGAGAGAGAGAGAGAGAGAGAGAGAGAGAGAGGAGAGAGAGAGAGAGAGAGAGAGAGAGAGCCGCAGTGATATAATGGTTAGTGCGCATGTCAATCAACACTGGTCTGGGTTCAATCGCCAGCAGTCACAGGATACCTCCGCCGAGCCACTACTGCCCAGAGATTGTCACAGGCTTGTAAAATGAACATCAGACACTTTTAGAATGTTCTGAAAAGGAAAGACGGGAAGGAAACAAACTGCTCACTCCACTTCACACCCTCTTCAGCAGTATCACATAACCTTTACTTTCACGAAGCCTGTGCAACTTTGGAGTCGACCCAGCCTCATACAAATGGACACCAGAAAATAGTCAGTTTTCTGGGAATTGTCTGTGAGGGAAAGGCAAGGAGAAGGTGAGGTGATCACTCCACCTCATATATCGTGGCCTAGAATATTTGAATTCCTAATATTACATAGCCTGTTCCGGAGCGAAGGGGTTACGGGTGCGGTTCATGATCTCGTATACCCACGTTCAAAACACAGCTGCGCGCGATTTGGCAGCAGACCGCATTGCATTGGGTTTTTACGAAATGGTATGGGTGCCGGTCGTTCATAAAGCAATGGCAAACTACTTAACGTAAACTTACCAAGACATCACAACAGCATAAAATGCTGGTGTTGACTGCAAAATCCTGTGAAAGGATATGCAACTAACTTGAATATTACAAACCCCAACAGCTCTATCTGCTATGGGACAACATTTACAGTACGTTCACAATAACAGGTCCCAGGATGAGTAAGCTAGGGATGACGATACACCCACACATTATTGACATACTCATACACATGTGTTCATTAAATGCAACATTATGAATGACACCACAGGTACAAGCCCTCCTGAGGTTACGGCATCAGCATATTGTTTCCATTATATCATCATTTAAAGGTAATTCACATATAATTGCTTTAGATATACACATTCAAATACTTGGCCTGTATCATTATACATGAATTCTCAACAAAGGATGACAAGAAGCATTTGTTATGTGGTGTCTCCGATTTACAGGAATTGTCTTCAGCGTTGCATGACTAAACACACTTTTCTCATATCTCTGTGCTGTGTATTTGTTTCTTGCATGAATGTGTAGTGCAGTTGTTTTCTGGCATGTCTGTGTGGTGTAGTTGGTTTCTTTAATGTCTGTGTGGTGTAGTTGTTTACTTGTATGTCTGTGTGGTGTAGTTGGTTTCTTTAATGTCTGTGTGGTGTAGTTGTTTACTTGTATGTCTGTGTGGTGTAGTTGTTTACTTGTATGTCTGTGTGGTGTAGTTGTTTACTTGTATGTCTTTGTGATGTAGTTGTTTACTTGTATGTCTGTGTGGTGTAGTTGTTTACTTGTATGTCTGTGTGGTGTAGTTGTTTACTTGTATGTCTGTGTGGTGTAGTTGTTTACTTACATGTCTGTGTGGTGTAGTTGTTTACTTGCATGTCTGTGTGGTGTAGTTGTTTACTTGTATGTCTGTGTGGTGTAGTTGTTTACTTACATGTCTGTGTGGTGTAGTTGTTTACTTGCATGTCTGTGTGGTGTAGTTGTTTACTTGTATGTCTGTGTGGTGTAGTTGGTTTCTTTAATGTCTGGGTGGTGTAGTTGTTTACTTGTATGTCTGTGTGGTGTAGTTGTTTACTTGTATGTCTGTGTGGTGTAGTTGTTTACTTGTATGTCTGTGTGGTGTAGTTGTTTACTTGTATGTCTGTGTGGTGTAGTTGTTTACTTGTATGTCTGTGTGGTTAGTTGGTTTCTTTAATGTCTGTGTGGTGTAGTTGTTTACTTGTATGTCTGTGTGGTGTAGTTGTTTACTTGTATGTCTGTGTGGTGTAGTTGTTTACTTGTATGTCTGTGTGGTGTAGTTGTTTACTTGTATGTCTGTGTGGTGTAGTTGTTTACTTACATGTCTGTGTGGTGTAGTTGTTTACTTGTATGTCTGTGTGGTGTAGTTGTTTACTTGTATGTCTGTGTGGTGTAGTTGTTTACTTGTATGTCTGTGTGGTGTAGTTGTTTACTTGTATGTCTGTGTGGTGTAGTTGTTTACTTGTATGTCTGTGTGGTGTAGTTGTTTACTTGTATGTCTGTGTGGTGTAGTTGGTTTCTTTAATGTCTGTGTGGTGTAGTTGTTTACTTGTATGTCTGTGTGGTGTAGTTGTTTACTTGTATGTCTGTGTGGTGTAGTTGTTTACTTGTATGTCTGTGTGGTGTAGTTGTTTACTTGCATGTCTGTGTGGTGTAGTTGTTTACTTGTATGTCTGTGTGGTGTAGTTGTTTACTTGTATGTCTGTGTGGTTAGTTGGTTTCTTGTATGTCTGTGTGGTGGAGTTGTTGACTTACATGTCTGTGTGGTGTAGTGGTTTACTTGTAAGTCTATGTGATGTAGTTGTTTACTTGTATGTCTGTGTGGTGTAGTTGTTTACTTGTATGTCTGTGTGGTGTAGTTGTTTACTTGTATGTCTGTGTGGTGTAGTTGTTTACTTGTATGTCTGTGTGGTGGAGTTGTTGACTTACATGTCTGTGTGGTGTAGTGGTTTACTTGTAAGTCTATGTGATGTAGTTGTTTACTTGTATGTCTGTGTGGTGTAGTTGTTTACTTGTATGTCTGTGTGGTGTAGTTGTTTACTTGTATGTCTGTGTGGTGTAGTTGTTTACTTACATGTCTGTGTGGTGTAGTTGTTTACTTGTATGTCTGTGTGGTGTAGTTGTTTACTTACATGTTTGTGTGATGTAGTTGTTTACTTGTATGTCTGTGTGGTGTAGTTGTTTACTTGTATGTCTGTGTGGTGTAGTTGTTTACATACATGTCTGTGTGGTGTAATTGTTTACTTGTATGTCTGTGTGGTGTAGTTGTTTACTTGTATGTCTGTGTGGTGTAGTTGTTTACTTGTATGTCTGTGTGATGGAGTTGTTTACTTACATGTCTTTGTGGTGTAGTTGTTTACTTGTATGTCTGTGTGGTGTAGTTGTTTACTTGTATGTCTGTGTGGTGTAGTTGTTTACTTGTATGTCTGTGTGGTGTAGTTGTTTACTTACATGTCTGTGTGGTGTAGTTGTTTACTTGTATGTCTGTGTGATGGAGTTGTTGACTTGTATGTCTGTGTGGTGTAGTTGTTTACTTGTATGTCTGTGTGGTGTAGTTGTTTACTTGTATGTCTGTGTGATGTAGTTGTTTACTTGTATGTCTGTGTGGTGTAGTTGTTTACTTGTATGTCTGTGTGGTGTAGTTGTTTACTTACATGTCTGTGTGGTGTAGTTGTTTACTTACATGTCTGTGTGATGTAGTTGTTTACTTGTATGTCTGTGTGGTGTAGTTGTTTACTTGTATGTCTGTGTGGTGTAGTTGTTTACTTACATGTCTGTGTGGTGTAGTGGTTTACTTGTAAGTCTATGTGATGTAGTTGTTTACTTGTATGTCTGTGTGGTGTAGTTGTTTACTTGTATGTCTGTGTGATGTAGTTGTTTACTTGTATGTCTGTGTGGTGTAGTTGTTTACTTGTATGTCTGTGTGATGTAGTTGTTTACTTGTATGTCTGTGTGGTGTAGTTGTTTACTTACATGTCTGTGTGGTGTAGTTGTTGACTTACATGTCTGTGTGGTGTAGTTGTTTACTTGCATGTCTGTGTGGTGTAGTTGTTGACTTACATGTCTGTGTGGTGTAGTTGTTTACTTGCATGTCTGTGTGGTGTAGTTGTTGACTTACATGTCTGTGTGGTGTAGTTGTTTACTTGTATGTCTGTGTGGTGTAGTTGTTTACTTGTATGTCTGTGTGATGTAGTTGTTTACTTGTATGTCTGTGTGGTGTAGTTGTTTACTTGTATGTCTGTGTGGTGTAGTTGTTTACTTGTATGTCTGTGTGGTGTAGTTGTTTACTTACATGTCTGTGTGGTGTAGTTGTTTACTTGTATGTCTGTGTGATGGAGTTGTTGACTTGTATGTCTGTGTGGTGTAGTTGTTTACTTGTATGTCTGTGTGGTGTAGTTGTTTACTTGTATGTCTGTGTGATGGAGTTGTTTACTTACATGTCTGTGTGGTGTAGTTGTTTACTTGTATGTCTGTGTGATGGAGTTGTTGACTTGTATGTCTGTGTGGTGTAGTTGTTTACTTGTATGTCTGTGTGGTGTATTTGTTTCTTGCATGAATGTGTAGTGCAGTTATTTTCTGGCATGTCTGTGTGGTGTAGTTGGTTTCTTTAATGTCTGTGTGGTGTAGTTGTTTACTTGTATGTCTGTGTGGTGTAGTTGTTTACTTGTATGTCTGTGTGGTGTAGTTGTTTACTTGTATGTCTGTGTGGTGTAGTTGTTTACTTACATGTCTGTGTGGTGTAGTTGTTTACTTGTATGTCTGTGTGATGGAGTTGTTGACTTGTATGTCTGTGTGGTGTAGTTGTTTACTTGTATGTCTGTGTGGTGTATTTGTTTCTTGCATGAATGTGTAGTGCAGTTGTTTTCTGGCATGTCTGTGTGGTGTAGTTGGTTTCTTTAATGTCTGTGTTGTGTAGTTGTTTACTTGTATGTCTGTGTGGTGTAGTTGTTTACTTACATGTCTGTGTGATGTAGTTGTTTACTTGTATGTCTGTGTGATGGAGTTGTTGACTTACATGTCTGTGTGGTGTAGTTGGTTTCTTTAATGTCTGTGTGGTGTAGTTGTTTACTTGTATGTCTGTGTGATGTAGTTGTTTACTTGTATGTCTGTGTGGTGTAGTTGTGTACTTGTATGTCTGTGTGGTGTAGTTGTTTACTTGTATGTCTGTGTGGTTTAGTTGTTTACTTACATGTCTGTGTGGTGTAGTTGTTTACTTGCATGTCTGTGTGGTGTAGTTGTTTACTTGTATGTCTGTGTGGTGTAGTTGTTTACTTGTATGTCTGTGTGATGGAGTTGTTGACTTACATGTCTGTGTGGTGTAGTGGTTTACTTGTAAGTGTATGTGATGTAGTTGTTTACGTGTATGTCTGTGTGGTGTAGTTGTTTACTTGTATGTCTGTGTGGTGTAGTTGTTTACTTACATGTCTGTGTGGTGTAGTTGTTTACTTGTATGTCTGTGTGATGTAGTTGTTTACTTGTATGTCTGTGTGGTGTAGTTGTTTACTTGTATGTCTGTGTGGTGTAGTTGTTTACTTGTATGTCTGTGTGATGGAGTTGTTGACTTACATGTATGTGTGGTGTAGTTGTTTACTTACATGTCTGTGTGATGTAGTTGTTTACTTGTATGTCTGTGTGATGTAGTTGTTTACTTACATGTCTGTGTGATGTAGTTGTTTACTTACATGTCTGTGTGATGTAGTTGTTTACTTACATGTCTGTGTGATGTAGTTGTTTACTTGTATGTCTGTGTGGTGTAGTTGTTTACTTGTATGTCTGTGTGGTGTAGTTGTTTACTTGTATGTCTGTGTGATGGAGTTGTTGACTTACATGTCTGTGTGGTGTAGTTGTTTACTTACATGTCTGTGTGATGTAGTTGTTTACTTGTATGTCTGTGTGATGTAGTTGTTTACTTACATGTTTGTGTGATGTAGTTGTTTACTTGTATGTCTGTGTGGTGTAGTTGTTTACTTGTATGTCTGTGTGGTGTAGTTGTTTACTTGTATGTCTGTGTGGTGTAGTTGTTTACTTGCATGTCTGTGTGGTGTAGTTGTTTACTTACATGTCTGTGTGGTGTAGTTGTTTACTTACATGTCTGTGTGGTGTAGTTGTTTACTTGTATGTCTGTGTGATGGAGTTGTTGACTTACATGTCTGTGTGGTGTAGTTGTTTACTTACATGTCTGTGTGATGTAGTTGTTTACTTGTATGTCTGTGTGGTGTAGTTGTTTACTTACATGTATGTGTGATGTAGTTGTTTACTTGTATGTCTGTGTGGTGTAGTTGTTTACTTGCATGTCTGTGTGGTGTAGTTGTTTACTTACATGTCTGTGTGGTGTAGTTGTTTACTTACATGTCTGTGTGATGTAGTTGTTTACTTGTATGTCTGTGTGGTGTAGTTGTTTTACTTACATGTCTGTGTGATGTAGTTGTTTACTTGTATGTCTGTGTGGTGTAGTTGTTTACTTGTAGGTCTGTGTGATGTAGTTGTTTACTTGTATGTCTGTGTGATGTAGTTGTTTACTTGTATGTCTGTGTGGTGTAGTTGTTTACTTACATGTCTGTGTGGTGTAGTTGTTTACTTGTATGTCTGTGTGATGGAGTTGTTGACTTACATGTCTGTGTGGTGTAGTTGTTTACTTGTATGTCTGTGTGGTGTAGTTGTTTACTTGTATGTCTGTGTGATGGAGTTGTTGACTTACATGTCTGTGTGGTGTAGTTGTTTACTTACATGTCTGTGTGATGTAGTTGTTTATTTGTATGTCTGTGTGATGTAGTTGTTTACTTACATGTTTGTGTGATGTAGTTGTTTACTTGTATGTCTGTGTGGTGTAGTTGTTTACTTGTATGTCTGTGTGGTGTAGTTGTTTACTTGCATGTCTGTGTGGTGTAGTTGTTTACTTGCATGTCTGTGTGGTGTAGTTGTTTACTTACATGTCTGTGTGGTGTAGTTGTTTACTTACATGTCTGTGTGGTGTAGTTGTTTACTTGTATGTCTGTGTGATGGAGTTGTTGACTTACATGTCTGTGTGGTGTAGTTGTTTACTTACATGTCTGTGTGATGTAGTTGTTTACTTGTATGTCTGTGTGGTGTAGTTGTTTTACTTACATGTCTGTGTGATGTAGTTGTTTACTTGTATGTCTGTGTGGTGTAGTTGTTTACTTGCATGTCTGTGTGGTGTAGTTGTTTTACTTACATGTCTGTGTGGTGTAGTTGTTACTTACATGTCTGTGTGATGTAGTTGTTTACTTGTATGTCTGTGTGGTGTAGTTGTTTACTTACATGTCTGTGTGATGTAGTTGTTTACTTGTATGTCTGTGTGGTGTAGTTGTTTACTTGTATGTCTGTGTGATGTAGTTGTTTACTTGTATGTCTGTGTGGTGTATTTGTTTACTTGCATGTCTGTGTGGTGTAGTTGTTTACTTACATGTCTGTGTGATGTAGTTGTTTACTTTGTATGTCCTGTGTGATGTAGTTGTGTTACTTACATGTCTGTGTGGTGTAGAAGTTTACTTACATGTCTGTGTGGGTAGTTGTTTTACTTGTATGTCTGTGTGGTGTAGTTGTTTACTTGTATGTCTGTGTGATGTAGTTGTTTACTTGTATGTCTGTGTGGTGTAGTTGTTTACTTACATGTCTGTGTTGTGTAGTTGTTTACTTACATGTCTGTGTGGTGTAGATGTTTACTTGTATGTCTGTGTGATGAGTTGTTGACTTACATGTGTGTGTGATGGAGTTGTTTACTTACATGTCTGTGTGGTGTAGATGTTTACCTTGTATGTCTGTGTGATGGAGTTGTTTACTTGTATGTCTGTGTGATGGAGTTGTTTACTTGTATGTCTGTTGTGATGGAGTTGTTTACTTGTATTTCTGTGTAGTGTAGTTGTTTACTTGTATGTCTGTGTGGGTAGTTGTTTACTTGCATGTCTGTTGTGGTGTAGTTGTTGACTTACATGTCTGTGTGGTGTAGTTTGTTGACTTACATGTCTGTGTGATGTAGTTGTTTACTTGTATGTCTGTGTGATGGAGTTGTTGACTTACATGTCTGTGTGGTGTAGTTGTTTACTTGCATGTCTGTGTGGTGTAGTTGTTGACTTACATGTCTGTGTGGTGTAGTTGTTGACTTACATGTCTGTGTGATGGAGTTGTTGACTTACATGTCTGTGTGGTGTAGTTGTTTACTTGCATGTCTGTGTGGTGTAGTTGTTGACTTACATGTCTGTGTGGTGTAGTTGTTTACTTGTATGTCTGTGTGGTGTAGTTGTTTACTTGTATGTCTGTGTAGTGTAGTTGTTTACTTGTATGTCTGTGTGGTGTAGTTGTTTACTTGTATGTCTGTGTGGTGTAATTGTTTACTTGTATGTCTGTGTGGTGTAGTTGTTTACTTGCATGTCTGTGTTGTGTAGTTGTTGACTTACATGTCTGTGTGGTGTAGTTGTTTATTTACATGTCTGTGTGATGTAGTTGTTTACATGTATGTCTGTGTGATGTAGTTGTTTACTTACATGTTTGTGTGATGTAGTTGTTTACTTGTATGTCTGTGTGATGTAGTTGTTTACTTGTATGTCTGTGTGGTGTAGTTGTTTACTTGTATGTCTGTGTGGTGTAGTTGTTTACTTGCATGTCTGTGTGGTGTAGTTGTTTACTTACATGTCTGTGTGGTGTAGTTGTTTACTTACATGTCTGTGTGGTGTAGTTGTTTACTTGTATGTCTGTGTGATGGAGTTGTTGATCTTACATGTCGGTGTGGTGTAGTTGTTTACTTACATGTCTGTGTGATGTAGTTGTTTACTTGTAGTCTGTGTGGTGTAGTTGTTTACTTACATGTATGTGTGATGTAGTTGTTTACTTGTATGTCTGTGTGGTGTAGTTGTTTACTTGCATGTCTGTGTGGTGTAGTTGTTTACTTACATGTCTGTGTGGTGTAGTTGTTTACTTACATGTCTGTGTGATGTAGTTGTTTACTTGTATGTCTGTGTGGTGTAGTTGTTTACTTACATGTCTGTGTGATGTAGTTGTTTACTTGTATGTCTGTGTGGTGTAGTTGTTTACTTGTATGTCTGTGTGATGTAGTTGTTTACTTGTATGTCTGTGTGATGTAGTTGTTTACTTGTATGTGCTGTGTGTGTAGTTGTTTACTTACATGTCTGTGTGGTGTAGTTGTTTACTTGTATGTCTGTGTGATGGAGTTGTTGACTTACATGTCTGTGTGGTGTAGTTGTTTACTTGTATGTCTGTGTGGTGTAGTTGTTTACTTGTATGTCTGTGTGATGGAGTTGTTGACTTACATGTCTGTGTGGTGTAGTTGTTTACTTACATGTCTGTGTGATGTAGTTGTTTATTTGTATGTCTGTGTGATGTAGTTGTTTACTTACATGTTTGTGTGATGTAGTTGTTTACTTGTATGTCTGTGTGGTGTAGTTGTTTACTTGTATGTCTGTGTGGTGTAGTTGTTTACTTGCATGTCTGTGTGGTGTAGTTGTTTACTTGCATGTCTGTGTGGTGTAGTTGTTTACTTACATGTCTGTGTGGTGGTAGTTGTTTACTTACATGTCTGTGTGGTGTAGTTGTTTACTTGTATGTCTGTGTGATGGAGTTGTTGACTTACATGTCTGTGTGGTGTAGTTGTTTACTTACATGTCTGTGTGATGTAGTTGTTTACTTGTATGTCTGTGTGGTGTAGTTGTTTACTTACATGTCTGTGTGGTGTAGTTGTTTACTTGTATGTCTGTGTGGTGTAGTTGTTTACTTGCATGTCTGTGTGGTGTAGTTGTTTACTTACATGTCTGTGTGGTGTAGTGGTTTACTTACATGTCTGTGTGATGTAGTTGTTTACTTGTATGTCTGTGTGGTGTAGTTGTTTACTTACATGTCTGTGTGATGTAGTTGTTACTTGTATGTCTGTGTGGTGTAGTTGTTTACTTGTATGTCTGTGTGGATGTAGTTGTTTACTTGTATGTCTGTGTGGTGTAGTTGTTTACTTGCATGTCTGTGTGGTGTAGTTGGTTACTTACATGTCTGTGTGATGTAGTTGTTTACTTGTATGTCTGTGTGATGTAGTTGGTTTACTTACATGGTCTGTGTGGTGTAGATTGTTTACTTACATGTCTGTGTGGTTATAGTTGTTTACTTGTATGTCTGTGTGGTGTAGTTGTTTACTTGTATGTCTGTGTGATGTAGTTGTTTACTTGTATGTCTGTGTGGTGTAGTTGTTTACTTACATGTCTGTGTTGTGTAGTTGTTTACTTACATGTCTGTGTGGTGTAGATGTTTACTTGTATGTCTGTGTGATGGAGTTGTTGACTTACATGTGTGTGTGATGGAGTTGTTTACTTACATGTCTGTGTGGTGTAGATGTTTACTTGTATGTCTGTGTGATGGAGTTGTTTACTTGTATGTCTGTGTGATGGAGTTGTTTACTTGTATGTCTGTGTGGTGTAGTTGTTTACTTGCATGTCTGTGTGGTGTAGTTGTTTACTTGTATGTCTGTGTGGTGTAGTTGTTTACTTGTATGTCTGTGTGGTTAGTTGGTTTCTTGTATGTCTGTGTGGTGGAGTTGTTGACTTACATGTCTGTGTGGTGTAGTGGTTTACTTGTAAGTCTATGTGATGTAGTTGTTTACTTGTATGTCTGTGTGGTGTAGTTGTTTACTTGCATGTCTGTGTGGTGTAGTTGTTGACTTACATGTCTGTGTGGTGTAGTTGTTGACTTACATGTCTGTGTGATGGAGTTGTTGACTTACATGTCTGTGTGGTGTAGTTGTTTACTTGCATGTCAGTGTGGTGTAGTTGTTGACTTACATGTCTGTGTGGTGTAGTTGTTTACTTGTATGTCTGTGTGGTGTAGTTGTTTACTTGTATGTCTGTGTAGTGTAGTTGTTTACTTGTATGTCTGTGTGGTGTAGTTGTTTACTTGTATGTCTGTGTGGTGTAATTGTTTACTTGTATGTCTGTGTGGTGTAGTTGTTTACTTGCATGTCTGTGTTGTGTAGTTGTTGACTTACATGTCTGTGTGGTGTAGTTGTTTACTTGTATGTCTGTGTGGTGTAGTTGTTTACTTGTATGTCTGTGTAGTGTAGTTGTTTACTTGTATGTCTGTGTGGTGTAGTTGTTTACTTGTATGTCTGTGTGGTGTAGTTGTTTACTTGTATGTCTGTGTGGTGTAGTTGTTTACTTGTATGTCTGTGTGATGTAGTTGTTTACTTGTATGTCTGTGTGGTGTAGTTGTTTACTTGTATGTCTGTGTGGTGTAGTTGTTTATTTGTATGTCTGTGTGATGGAGTTGTTGACTTACATGTCTGTGTGGTGTAGTTGTTTACTTACATGTCTGTGTGATGTAGTTGTTTACTTGTATGTCTGTGTGATGTAGTTGTTTACTTACATGTCTGTGTGATGTAGTTGTTTACTTACATGTCTGTGTGATGTAGTTGTTTACTTACATGTCTGTGTGATGTAGTTGTTTACTTGTATGTCTGTGTGGTGTAGTTGTTTACTTGTATGTCTGTGTGGTGTAGTTGTTTTACTTGTATGTCTGTGTGATGGAGTTGTTGACTTACATGTCTGTGTGGTGTAGTTGTTTACTTACATGTCTGTGTGATGGTAGTTGTTTACTTGTATGTCTGTGTGATGTAGTTGTTTACTTACATGTTTGTGTGATGTAGTTGTTTACTTGTATGTCTGTGTGGTGTAGTTGTTTACTTGTATGTCTGTGTGGTGTAGTTGTTTACTTGTATGTCTGTGTGGTGTAGTTGTTTACTTTTATGTCTGTGTGGTGTAGTTGTTTACTTACATGTCTGTGTGGTGTAGTTGTTTACTTACATGTCTGTGTGGTGTAGTTGTTTACTTGTATGTCTGTGTGATGGAGTTGTTGACTTACATGTCTGTGTGGTGTAGTTGTTTACTTACATGTCTGTGTGATGTAGTTGTTTACTTGTATGTCTGTGTGGTGTAGTTGTTTACTTACATGTATGTGTGATGTAGTTGTTTACTTGTATGTCTGTGTGGTGTAGTTGTTTACTTGCATGTCTGTGTGGTGTAGTTGTTTACTTACATGTCTGTGTGGTGTAGTTGTTTACTTACATGTCTGTGTGATGTAGTTGTTTACTTGTATGTCTGTGTGGTGTAGTTGTTTACTTACATGTCTGTGTGATGTAGTTGTTTACTTGTATGTCTGTGTGGTGTAGTTGTTTACTTGTATGTCTGTGTGATGTAGTTGTTTACTTGTATGTCTGTGTGATGTAGTTGTTTACTTGTATGTCTGTGTGGTGTAGTTGTTTACTTACATGTCTGTGTGGTGTAGTTGTTTACTTGTATGTCTGTGTGATGGAGTTGTTGACTTACATGTCTGTGTGGTGTAGTTGTTTACTTGTATGTCTGTGTGGTGTAGTTGTTTACTTGTATGTCTGTGTGATGGAGTTGTTGACTTACATGTCTGTGTGGTGTAGTTGTTTACTTACATGTCTGTGTGATGTAGTTGTTTATTTGTATGTCTGTGTGATGTAGTTGTTTACTTACATGTTTGTGTGATGTAGTTGTTTACTTGTATGTCTGTGTGGTGTAGTTGTTTACTTGTATGTCTGTGTGGTGTAGTTGTTTACTTGCATGTCTGTGTGGTGTAGTTGTTTACTTGCATGTCTGTGTGGTGTAGTTGTTTACTTACATGTCTGTGTGGTGTAGTTGTTTACTTACATGTCTGTGTGGTGTAGTTGTTTACTTGTATGTCTGTGTGATGGAGTTGTTGACTTACATGTCTGTGTGGTGTAGTTGTTTACTTACATGTCTGTGTGATGTAGTTGTTTACTTGTATGTCTGTGTGGTGTAGTTGTTTACTTACATGTCTGTGTGATGTAGTTGTTTACTTGTATGTCTGTGTGGTGTAGTTGTTTACTTGCATGTCTGTGTGGTGTAGTTGTTTACTTACATGTCTGTGTGGTGTAGTTGTTTACTTACATGTCTGTGTGATGTAGTTGTTTACTTGTATGTCTGTGTGGTGTAGTTGTTTACTTACATGTCTGTGTGATGTAGTTGTTTACTTGTATGTCTGTGTGGTGTAGTTGTTTACTTGTATGTCTGTGTGATGTAGTTGTTTACTTGTATGTCTGTGTGGTGTAGTTGTTTACTTGCATGTCTGTGTGGTGTAGTTGTTTACTTACATGTCTGTGTGATGTAGTTGTTTACTTGTATGTCTGTGTGATGTAGTTGTTTACTTACATGTCTGTGTGGTGTAGATGTTTACTTACATGTCTGTGTGGTGTAGTTGTTTACTTGTATGTCTGTGTGGTGTAGTTGTTTACTTGTATGTCTGTGTGATGTAGTTGTTTACTTGTATGTCTGTGTGGTGTAGTTGTTTACTTACATGTCTGTGTTGTGTAGTTGTTTACTTACATGTCTGTGTGGTGTAGATGTTTACTTGTATGTCTGTGTGATGGAGTTGTTGACTTACATGTGTGTGTGATGGAGTTGTTTACTTACATGTCTGTGTGGTGTAGATGTTTACTTGTATGTCTGTGTGATGGAGTTGTTTACTTGTATGTCTGTGTGATGGAGTTGTTTACTTGTATGTCTGTGTGATGGAGTTGTTTACTTGTATGTCTGTGTAGTGTAGTTGTTTACTTGTATGTCTGTGTGGTGTAGTTGTTTACTTGCATGTCTGTGTGGTGTAGTTGTTGACTTACATGTCTGTGTGGTGTAGTTGTTGACTTACATGTCTGTGTGATGTAGTTGTTTACTTGTATGTCTGTGTGATGGAGTTGTTGACTTACATGTCTGTGTGGTGTAGTTGTTTACTTGCATGTCTGTGTGGTGTAGTTGTTGACTTACATGTCTGTGTGGTGTAGTTGTTGACTTACATGTCTGTGTGATGGAGTTGTTGACTTACATGTCTGTGTGGTGTAGTTGTTTACTTGCATGTATGTGTGGTGTAGTTGTTGACTTACATGTCTGTGTGGTGTAGTTGTTTACTTGTATGTCTGTGTGGTGTAGTTGTTTACTTGTATGTCTGTGTGGTGTAATTGTTTACTTGTATGTCTGTGTGGTGTAGTTGTTTACTTGCATGTCTGTGTTGTGTAGTTGTTGACTTACATGTCTGTGTGGTGTAGTTGTTTACTTGTATGTCTGTGTGGTGTAGTTGTTTACTTGTATGTCTGTGTAGTGTAGTTGTTTACTTGTATGTCTGTGTGGTGTAGTTGTTTACTTGTATGTCTGTGTGGTGTAGTTGTTTACTTGTATGTCTGTGTGGTGGAGTTGTGTACTTGTATGTCTGTGTGGTGTAGTTGTGTACTTGCATGTCTGTGTGGTGTAGTTGTTGACTTACATGTCTGTGTGATGTAGTTGTTTACTTGTATGTCTGTGTGATGTAGTTGTTTACTTACATGTCTGTGTGGTGTAGTTGTTTACTTGACATGTCTGTGTGGTGTAGTGGTTTCCTGGATCTCCTTCTCCCCTGGATTCAGCCCCCTCTTTTCCCCCGTGAATTTTAACTATATGTCGTATATTATTAACTGGATATCCTTCTACAATCAACATGACCACATAGCTTAATTCCCTTGCGTTCAAACATTCTGTGCGCTGACGGCAGGGTACGAATTCAACCCTTACAACGGTCAGATGACCTTCAAGTTGACTTCTCGTTCAGAAAGCAAGGGTGAATTACTGAACATAAAATTGCCTAGCAAATCAGTCAGGTGTTATGGTTGAGCGCAACATCCTGCGAAGGACATCCGACAAGAAGACCGCCTTCCTGCGGTCATCTGTCTAAAAAAAAAACAAGAATTGAATCGCCTGCATGAATCCAGGAATCAGCAGGAGATTGCCTCTGGTGCCCTAGTTTCTTTTCCACTTTTAAGAGAGAGAGGAAAAGAAGAAAGCGCAACACTGATCACGGTAGGGCCAAAGAGGAGAAAAAAGAGTAAAATGAGAGAAAACTCTCTCTCTCTCTCTCTCTCTCTCTCTCTCTCTCTCTCTCTCTCTCTCTCTCTCTCTCTCTCTCTCTCTCACACACACACACACACACACACACACACGCACGCACACACACATGCTCGCGCGCGAAAACAAAAAAGGAAGAGGAGTATTTTCCGGGTTCCAGAAAAACACAAAATACCCCTGGATGTATACTAATCGAGGAACGGTGCACTATTGATGGGACAAGATGATGTAGTCAATAGATGGACGGAATATGTGGAAGAACTGTATGATTATAGGAGGCCGGATGCAAATATTTAAAACAGTCGTGAGGGTCCACCAATACTTGTAGCAGAATTTAAAGATGCACTACATCATATGAAGACAGGAAAGGCAACTGGTCCTCACAACATTACAATGGAGGAAATTTAACCTCTAGGTGATTTTGGAATCGAAATATTGACATTTCTAAATGACATCTACACTAGTGGATACATTCCTAGTGACCTATTAACATCCATCTCTATAGCTCTGCCAAAGAAACCAGGCACTTTACAATGCGAAGGGTATAACACAATAAGTCTTATGAGTCACACGACAAAGCTGTTAATCAGAATAATTATGAAAAGAATAAGAAACAAGATTAAACCAGAAATTAGTGATGAACAATGTGGATTTGTGGAGGCAGAAGGTACAAACAACGCTATAAATATTCTCTGGACACAGTTAGAAAGAGCTATAGAAGTAAAAAAAAAAAAAAAGATCTGCACTTATGCTTCATAGACTACACAAATGCATTTAACAATGTGAAACATGGCATAATAATAAAAATTACTAAGGCAACTGAACATTAACGGCAGATATCTGCGAATACTACAGAACATATTTTTGGCAGTAAACAGCAGCCATAGGGAATCAACAACCTTGTAGGAACATTTCAGTGTATAAAGAAGGGCGCCAGACAAGGTTGTGTATTGTATCCTGATTTTCTCTCATTGTACAGTGAACATTTAATGAGATCAACAGAGAATATGGACATAATAAAAATAACCAACGTTATGGTAATGACACCGTCCAAATAGCAACAAGTCATAAGGAACTACAGGAAATGATTGATACAGTGGTTATAGAAGTGGGGAAAAAAATGGCCCTTAGTTTGAATAACAGAAAGACAGAAGTCATGGTGGTATCAAAGAAACAGATTGTGCCTAAATGTGCAATTAAAGTACAGGACGTTATTTTCGGGCAAGTGCAGAAATTCAAATATAGAGGCACATGGATACCATCAGATGGAAGATGCATCTCTGAGATAAAGAACAGAATAGGACAAGCAAAAACTGCATTATATCAAATGAAGAACGTTTTGTTCAATAAGTCACTGTACTTGAAAGTTAGAAAAAGAGTTCTTGCATGTTACATAGAACCAGTTTTAACATACGGCCTGCGAATCCTGAACAATGCGTAAACAGGCGAAAAACTCCCCGGAAGCCTTGGAGATGTGGGTTTATAGAAAAATTCTGAAACTTATTTGGACAGCCAAAATTAACGATCAGGACGTTTTAAGGGAAGCTGAGCAGCAAAGACAACTTATCCACAAACATCAGAAAGAAGACAGTCATCGTGTTTTTGGCCACATTATGAGAAGACACAAACTGGAACATGTTGTGACAACCAGAAAGATTTGTGGAACAAGAGACAGAGGAAGACAGCGTGAGAAGATTCTTGACAGTCTTGTGTCATGGCACAGAAGGGAGTCAACACACGAATTGATAAATGAAGTTGGAGATCGTAATTTGTGGAAGAGGCATGATCGCCCATGCCAGCCGGGAAGGCACTGGATGATGATAGGATTTGTAGTTACAGCAATATCATCTGTAAATAGTGTAACCCGATGTGTGATATTGTACTACGATCTACATATAAAGTAATATGGTATCTAGATAAAGCAATATGATATTCAGACAAAGTAATATGAACTGTGGGAAAGGGGGGATCTCGGGGAAGAAGTGATTAAACCGCCTGCTTCACAGCCTGAAGTGATTAAACCGCTTGCTTCACAGTCCGACGTTTGTGTATCAGTTTCCAGTCTTCATCATGAGTGCAATTTTCTCGGAGACTCATGGGGGTCGTCACTGGAGCTAAGGCGTTCATGCTGTGTAAAACATTTTCGACAGGAAGTGCTTCTGTGGGAGACCGAGCCATATGGGATAAAACCCGATGCAATGAAATCCATCTCCTTGCGTGTAACTCCCTTTTCAATTATGAATTGTAGATATAGGAATCGCCGGTCTCCCTGGCCCAGAGGTTAAACGACTTTCTCCGTAATCCCGTATACTCTCGTGAGTAACGTGATGACGGCGAGAATCGGTAGCGGTTCTAACCGCGCCGGTAACTTACAGGGTATGTGAGCCGGCCGCTCAGAAAGCGATGGCAAACTTCTGAGTGTAATCTTGCCAAGAAATCAACAATCAGCTGAAAGATGCTGATGTTGACAGCGATGTCCTGTAATGGATATGCAAACATTATTATTTAGATATAGGAATATCTCCAGTAGTAATGAGATATAAAGCTAATGCAAAACGATCTGTAGCTAATGTTAATTGATGTGTGTAGGCCACTGTGCAATTAGTAAGTTTTAATGTTCTCTAGTTCACTTCTGTGTCTATAATTTAATAGTTTTCAATTGTCTTATTTACCAGAGGAAGCGACTAGAACTATCAACATCGTTATGCCTTATTATCCAGGAGGTAAGCTTGTACCATCTTCCGTTCTAAACAATTTGTGTTTGCTGTAATAATCCCTGCTTATCCCATAAGTGTTCACACTTTAAACTAACACAAGTCTGACACAAGATGAGTTTACAACAACAAAAAAATAAATAGTAAAATTGTAACGTGCATGTCTTTACGCCAAGGTGAGGTGAATGCACGAGTTAAGAATCTTAAAATACAATCGAAGTTGAATGGGTCAGAAAAGAGGTATGCGGATGTTGGGTCAGAAAGGTGGAGTAAGGAATCCCAAAACAATGGTTGGCCCCAAACACAATGGAGGGTTATATCACGGAGATGTCGGTCTGGGTCACCAGGGCACAGAGAAGAACGTGATAGTAGACGAAGAGACAAAGGACACCCAGAAATGTAATGGCGGAATTTAGAATAGGGTTCAAGGGGTTAAATGGTGTCTCTTGGAAGGTCCCGGGAAGAGTGAATAAAGACAGAAGTCTGGGAAAATTAGGATCAGTTGAATTCTGGAGCTAAGTGGAGGACCTTAGCCCGATAGTTGAGTTAAGTCAGGGAGACTTAACGAGGACAATTGGGTCTGAGGCTAAGTATTGGAGACTTAGCCAGGCTTTCAGTGAGAGTGGAGTTTGGGCTGAGTGAGGGAAACAAGCCAAGACAGTGGCATTCAGGACTGTTGATTCTGAGGCTAAGTGAGGGAGACTTGGCGAGAGCATTCAGTCTGAGGCTAAGCCAGACAGTGGAGTTCTGAGCTCTGGACCAGGGAGGGGAGCTGAGTCCAGAGAGAAGAGACTCAGAGGAGGTGGTTAGATTCACGGTCGGAGAAGCGTCCGTAACAGTGTATTGTGCGAGATCTGTAGATTCCAGACAAAGGCCTGTTTAGTTATACTATTCTCAGGTTTTCTATCCAACCAGTGCCAGTGTCTTTTCTTCACCTCTTGGTGCACTGGTATTTGTCTAATTCTCCACATGAGCTCCACTCTGCTGATACTGTCATACCATTTTATTCTTTATCCTTTGTGCAAGCACCAATTAGTGAATATTTGTGGTTTATTTGTAATAGTGTCCTCCGTGTTTCTGATCCACACAGTACTATTGTTCTAACGTTAGAATGAAACATTTTTAGTTTGGTGCTTAGTTTAATTTATTTTTGACTTTCACAAATGTCCTAGTGTTACAAAAGCTCCTCAAGCCTTCTGTATTCGTATTAAGAAATATATGTCCGTTCCACCCCCTTTATCTACATTGCAACCTAAATAGTTATATGGTTCTATCTCATGAAGTTAGAGTTCACCAAGAGAGACCAGGTTAACATTTGCTTGATTTATTCTAATTATCTTTGCCTTTTCCTTATTAATTTTTAAACCGAATTCCGATGACCTCCATCCAGTGTTGTTAATTTATCCGTCATCTGATTTTGTGTGTGTGACAGGAGGGCAGTGTCATCAGCAAAGTCCAGATCTTCAGAATGCTTTGTCAGAGACCTCCATTAATTTTGCACTTCTGACTGAACTTGTTTTCTTCTTAATCCAGTCTATAGTCAGTAAGAATCACACATGTGACAAAAGGCATCTCTCTCTCTCTCTCTCTCTCTCTCTCTCTCTCTCTCTCTCTCTCTCTCTCTCTCTCTCTCTCTCTCTCTCTCTCTCTCTCTTTCTCTCTCTCTCTCTCTCTCTCTCTCTCTCTCTCTCTCCTCTCTTCTTATTTCAAATGCCTCTATTCGTTGTCCCTTTGGAGAACTATGTACCTCATGTTTGCAGCCCCTTCATATACATTGTACGGAAAACGTAATCATCATCATCATCATCATCATCACCAAGTGCTCTGCCAGCTGGCATAGGCGTTCACGGCTCTCCACAGATCTCGGTCTTTGATATTTTGGATCAACTCTGCTGATGATATTCCTTCATGTCACCGTCTCAATCCATCCAGCATAATTTCTCTTGGTCTGCCTCTCTCTCTCTCTCTTCCCCTTGATCTTTCCAGTTATCACGGTGTTCTCCAATGCCTCTTGTCTCATCACATGGCCAAAGAAAGCTGTTTGTCTCTTTCTTATTGTTGTATATAATGTTCTAGTTTTGTTAGCTTATTGCAGGCAATCGTTAGTTACTCTGGCAGTCCAAGGAATTTGCAACATTCATCTCAGGAAAAACGTAATCACGTAATGAAAATTAAGTAATCGGAATAAGAAAAGGGAGTTGTTCCAAGACACTAGTTATCATGTGAGATTGTGAACCATGATCACCTACTCATATCGGCATGGCACATGATGATGGGGATGACGACGATGATGATTATCAGGGTAACTAATGTACTATGATGAATTGCTAAAGACAGAACAATTTAACTTATATCACAGTTTGTGTCTCTAATTTATTCGTGAAGTATAATGATTTAAAGCTTGGTTATATTTCACGCACTGTGGTGTTTTATTTTCTGCAGGTGATCTTTTTGAATGGATAGAGAAACACCGAGAGGTTCGGAAATCTTTTGCCACAGCGGTTGTGAGTACACATTTAACAAACTCAGATAAGCTGCTTATTGTATTTAAACTACTGGAGAAAAACATTACCAACTTAAGGCCTAATCCCAGCCAGTCTGTATGTGCTATGCTGAATCATGATATCTACCACCGAGTCCATTCCAAGAGAGGACAAATAAATATTAAAAACCAGTACTTGAATAAAGAACTATACATTCTGGAGGACAAAGTCGGGAGGAAAGCAAGTAAGCGTGTGTGCGCAACAGATGACTCAGAAACTGTATCTATGACCTCCAAGCACTAATATCATGTTGCATGATTCATTGTCTTACAGTAGATAATAATTTATATACCATTTCAGTATTCCCTTTTTGACATTCAATGACAGTTACGTATTGCATAATATACCTTTTATTTTCTGAAATGCAAACTTTTGCTTTGTCTGTCCTGTTTTTAATCTCTGCCATTTATCTTCTATCTGATGTTATGATTGTCTCCAAATATTTAAATTGATTTACTAGGTTAAGCATCTTCCCTTCTAATGTTATATCATATTTTGGTGTCTTCTTGTTCATTGATAGAACCATTGTGTTTTATTTAATTCAAAGAACATCCCCTTTTGCACTTTGTATTAACCAATTCCAATAACAGATCCAAAGAAAGGAAAAAAAACCTACAAAAACAAATCAAATCAAATCAAATCAACTTTATTTTAAAAAGGTCACAAATTGGGCACGCAGGCCAGTCTTACATTCGGCCCTTCAAATCACTCATCTTTTATTCATCAAGAGCATTATACATTCACATAGGAAAAAAAACATTGTGAAATAAATTTTCTAAACATAAACAAGGCAAATTACCATGTTATGAGGCCCATCTCCCACCTACCCACACATCACCCCACCTACACAACACCCCCACACACCCATCCACACACACATACACACCCAGGGATACATAGATACCCCACCAACCGACCCATCCCCCTCCTGCACATCCCCCACCCACACACACTGCCCTCACCTGTTCCCCCAACCAAAACACATTCGCCACCCACACAAGCATCCCCCACCAACCCACACATCCCGTGCCCACCCACATACACATCCTAACCTACACACCCATCCCCCACCCACACATCCTCTCCCCACCCACACCTCCAACCACCCATCCCCCAACCACACCTCCATCGACCACATATTCCCCACCCACGCACACACATTCCCCCACCAACCCACACATAACACATCCACTCACACATCTCCAAACCATACGCACACATCCCCACCAACAAATAGCTATCAACCCATCCAGTCTACATAGTTGTGTGAGAAAGTTAATGAAAGGCGTTATCAATGGCAAGCTATTGTGGCATTTGGAAGAAAAACACATCTTAGCTCCACAATAAGGAAGATTCAGGAAGTACAGACCTACTGAAGATCAAATAACCCATAGAGCTCTGAAAATAGATGGTGCCTTCCAACAGTAAAAAACATGCACTAGCGGTCTGGGTAGATTTAAAAAAAAAGACATTTGATAAAGTGTAAAAGGAGAGACTGACAGTAAAATTGCCAAAACTGCAGTCGTATAAAAAACAAATGTACAGATGGATCAGCCCTTACCTTAATAACAGAACTGCCAGAAAAAATACAAGGACACAGTTGCAAGAAGATGGCTTTTTCAGCAATGTATCCCCCAAAGAGTAAGCTGTGTTACCAACAAATATAAATGAGATTAGAGAAAATGTTCTAGTCAGACTTCACACCACATCCATTCCAGATGAGATAGTCATATAGAATTATGAGGAACATATTAGTACAGCTTACAATATAAGGAAGCAAACATTTCAGTGTTAGAGGAGTGGTCAAAATCATAGTAATTATGTAACTCCACAACAGAAATAGAGACCATGAAAACTGCAGCAAAAATGTTAACAGAGAAAAATAAGGAGAAACACATAGCTGTATTCACAGATGCCAAAGCAACAGTCTTAATACTGAACAACAAAAGCAGTGCAGAAACAGCAGAATGAAGATCATCACTCCACGTCAGAAATCCAAGTGGATTGTTATACAATGGATTTCGACACTTTACACCATACCTCAAAATGAAAGAATATGCAATACTACCTTGTCCTGATTTGGACAAATCCCACAATGAAACAATTAGGTTTATATGAAGCATTTATAGAACATCCAGGCCACGAGAAAGAAGATGCACATTACCGAAGTGGACAAGTAGCAATCTTCAGACTTCACACAGAACATAAAAGGCTGAAATACCACTTGTTTAATAAACTAAAGATCGGAAAAACTGATGATTTTAACTTTGGGATTGTTACAAGGAAAGATCCAGGATAAACAAGAGACAGTGGCAGTAGCATTTGACCTGGAGGATGCGTATAACAGGTTCAGGTATTTTAGTTGATATACACTCCAGCTACAGACCAATTAGCCTCACCAGCTGTCTCTGCAAAACACTGCATCATCAATCACAGACTACAGTGGTACATTGAAAGTGAAAACATCCTTGTGCCACAACAGGCTGGATTTAGGCAGTGCTACTCTACGGAAGATCAGACAACCTATCTCTCTCAAGAAGTTGTGGATGCATTCCAAGAGAAGAAGTTGGTACTTGTGGCATGGATAGATCTGAAGAAAGCCTTTGACAAAGTCTGGAAAGAAGGTCTTATGAAGAAACTGAGAAACTGCAAAGTCAATGGAAGAATGTACAAATGGGTGAAAGCATACTTGCACAACAGAAGAGCCCGAGTACAGATAGATGGTCTCAAGAGCAAGAAAGTACTATTGCAGTCACGGTGTTCCGCAGGGTGGAGTCTTGTCCCCACACTTTTTTTCTAATCTTCATCAATGATCTTGTTGCTAATCTACCCGATGGAATTAAAGCGGCAATGTACGCAGATGACCTGGTTTTGTGGAGCACAAATGAACATGCATCAGTGGCCACCATATTGCTACAGAGAGCTGTAGATACATTTGCTTGCATGGGCAAATAGATGGTGTGTCAGCATAAACACTGACAAGTGCAGCACTACTCTATTTACCCTTTCATCAAACAAAAGGCAGGGATCATCCAGATAAATGGAACGTCCGTAAGAGAAGATAAAGAACCAACATACCTTGGTGTAACATTTGATGACAGGCTGACATGGAGAAAACACATCAAAACAAAAATTAAAAAAATGTTTGTTGTGTATCCCTTACGGGACGCTTGCAGTCAACACCAGCATTTTTCAGCTGCTGTTGATGTACTAGGCAAGTGTTACAGTTCAGTAGTTTGCCATTGCTTTCTGAACGACCGGCTCCCATACCAGCACTTTATAACACAACTGCGACACGGTCTGCTGCACAAATCGGTCGCAGCTGAGCTTCGAACGCCTGGTACCCGGCTCACTGAACCGCGTTCGCAAGCCTTTAGCCACGGAGCTGTAGCAAAATCCAGAAGGAAAATAGCCATCCTGAGAAAGCTAAGTGGAACCACATGGGGAGCCAGTGGGAAAATACTTAGCAAAGTTTATCAACAGAGCATACGACCACACCTAGGAATACGGGTCAACTGCGTGGTGTTCAGCATCAAAAACCACACTACAAGAGCTGGACAAGGTGCAAAATCAAGCTCTTAGAGTCATCACAGGAGGGATGACATCAACCCCTATAGTAGCAATGGAGAAAATGGGGAGGACACAAGCACTGAGAGAACGCAGAGATACAAAAACACTAATACAAGCAGACAAGTTCCTCAGCTTGCCAGGCCACCCTATGAAGAACCGATTTGAAAACTTAGCTATGGGGCGGTTGAAAAGAAGTAGTTTTATCCACCAGGCCAAACGACTCTGCAGAGAAACCACTGATCTTCCCACAGTTGGTATCCCACTGACAACTATTCCAGAACGAACTCCATGGAAAGATGAACATAGACTATCGCTACAAATCCAGACAAAAGTGAGAGGAATATTTGACAAGGAAGAACAGAACAGTGTACAGCGCAGAACAGCCACTCTCAGCTTCCTTGATGACGAATACCCACAGGATGTCTGGATCCGAGTCTACACAGATGGGTCAGCGCAAAATGGTGTTCGAAATGGAGGAGCGGGAGTGTATATAGAATACCCAAATAATACTAAGGACACGGCCAGAGTTCCAACAGGAAAGTACTGCCATAACTATGATGCTGAAATTGAGGAAATCAAGATAGCAATAGAGAAATTACAAAATACCAGCCATGGTAGACAACCTGTGGTGATATTGACAGATGCAAAATCAGTAATAGAGGCACTCCTGTCTGGGAAATTAACAGTTCTAAGGACACTACTTTCTAAACTTAGCAGTCAGCACAAGGTCACCATACAGTGGATACCATCCCACTGGAGTACTAGGAAACGACAGAGCTGATCGATTGGCTAAGGAAGGAGCAAAAGAAGAACAGCCTGATGTGCCCATTACATTCCACCAAAAGAAAAGAATGATCAGATCAATCAGAAGGCCACCAAACACTACTCAAGATGACTACCACGTTATGGACAGACCAGAACAAGTCATTATTCTGCGCCTCAGAACAGGACACAATAGATTACGCAACCACATGTATACAAAATTTAAGATTGGTGACTCAGCCATGTGCACATGTGGTTTGGCGTCGCAGACAGCATAGCACATACTCCAGGATTGCCCAAACTACAACATATCCAGGCGAACCTTCTGGCCTAGAGAGATAACAGTGGAAGATAAACTCTATGGACCGCCGAGTGAACTAAAAAATTGATTATTTGGTTGTTTCGGGATTTGAAATTCAAATATTGAGCAAAACCCACTACTGGCAACGCTGATCGCATTCTGGTATGAACCTAAGGCCTATCCACGTCAATATGGAAGCACTATACTCGAGTTTCGCTCTCGTTTGAGCTCGTCAGTAGTGCATATCCCTGACCTGATCCAGAAACAAGCCCCGGATCACTGGCGTGTGAAGCGGGTGTGTAACCAACCAATTTGATTATTGCTCACTGAATTTTAGGAGGCCTGGTGTTCCTTGCCACCATCCAGTGAGAAGTCCTGATTGTTCGGGCCCACATCGATTGACGGATGTCAGTCGCGGCGATTAGGCAATCTTAAGCATAGCCTACGATGGGTGACGTTGTGGTGTTCTGTTATGATAATTTGGCGTGTCCAGCGTGTGCCGCGTGGTTACACACCCACTTCACGCGCCAGTGATCCGGGGCTTGTTTCCGGATCAGGTCAGGGATATGCACTACTGACGAGCTAAAACGAGAGCGAAACTCGAGTATAGGGCTTCCATGTTGACGTGGATAGGCCTTAGGTTCATACCAGAATACGATCAGCGTTGCCAGTAGTTGGTTGTGCTCAATATTTGAACTAAAAAAGACTGTTAGATTCATACAAGAGACAACATTGCAGTTATAGACATATTTCAGGCGAACGAAAGAAGAAGATATACACTCTGTCAGACATGGATATTTGCTCTTGGCTTGTCAAATAGGTTGCCTTTATGAGCATAAAATTGCACTGTACATGGGTTCCCGGACTTCTGACCCCTGTACTTATTACACCTGGCTGCCAAGCGATTTGCCGTGTCCCCAGTGCTCTTTAATGTCTACACCAGCAAATCACAGCGATTGAGACACCAGGTATTGGTAGAATCTTGACATTTGCATATTATATGCTGGTGTACAGACAGGGAAGAGACAGGGACAGTTTGGCTACAGACTTACAGATGGCAGTAAACAGGGTGGCAGGAGTGGTGCAGGGGACACAGAGGGCCGTTATAAACCCAGACAAGACATCGGTGTTGTGATAATCCCTCGATAACCAGGATCGTCAAGGGAAATGTCCCGTGTATTGTTTATTTCTTGCGCTCGCTTGCTTTGAGCTCAAAGCATAGTCCATACACACTAACTTCTAGTAGTGCTGGAACTGAATTTTGCGTGTGGAATAGCTTTCCCTATTAACAGTGTTCCTTACCATCAGGCGACCCACATTAATTTTAGAGATACTTGTAATTAAATCCCCCATGTCAAGAACGATAGGTCAACATTTTAGTCCAACTGTCCGGTGTTGGGGGTTGAACCCCTTACATCGGTACATCAGCACACCGGATGTTTAAAAACATACTGTTCCTATCCATTCAGCCCTGCTGACCTTACTGTCCCATGTATTATAATGAATGGATTGATGTCCTCTTAGTAGAGAGAGTAAATTGAAGTACTTGGGTATCACCTTTGACAGGTGTTTGTCTTTTAAGAATCAAGTGGAAGCTTTGGTATTGAAGGCTGATAAGGGACTTAATGCATTGAGGGCTATGGCAGCAACCGGGGTAAAGCAAAGGATGCTTTACAGGCTCTTTTAGCAGTTAATAATTTATGTCATTGTGTATGGTTTGGGGCTGCTGACAGCATCAAAGAGCCAGCTTGAAAGGTTGGAGCGTATACAGAATGCTGCCATGCGGGTGATCCTGGGGTGTACAAATGACACACCAACTATATGCTACCATCTATAGTGGATAGGCATAGGTTCCTTCAAGCCAAATGGTACCTGAGAGTTGCTGCAGATAGGGATCACCCCCTGCATGAAGCCATGAATATGGTCAAGGGTCGTAGACTAAGACGAGGTAGGTACAAGTGTCAACAGATTTCTGTACGTCTTTTTCTGTTTGCATCCAAGTAGACAGAAAATGTAGACAAGAAAATCCGGCTGCTGTGGAGGCAGAAGTACAAGCGTTGATTTTTGAGAATTCGGTAGATGCTGTCGGTGATGCTGTCATTTACACAGATGGGTCGGTCGTCCGACACTGTGAGAAGCTCATGGGCCTTTACGGCTCAGGCCAGAGGGAGAATTGTGAAGGAGGACTCCAGTGCTTTTGTTGAGACCACAAGCAGCCTGACTATGGAAGTCATGGAAGTAAGTAAAGCAATAACATGGCTTGAGACACAGACATTCAATAGGGCATGTTTCCTTAGCGACTCAATGAGCATGCTCAAGAGGATAGAGACGGGGTGGATCCGAAGAGAGTGGTTGCTGTCTCTGGAGCGGTCTCAACTGGCAAAGATTAGCTTCATCTTCGTGCCAGAGCATGCGGGAGTACAAGGGAATGAGCGGGCTGACAAGCTCGCAGGTAAGGCTACTGTGGAGGGCGGACGCGCTATTGACCAGGCTGACATTCTGAATGCTCTACGAGATGTAAGACTTTTGCGAGAACCAAGTGATGACTGTGAATCTACAACAATGGCCAGACTGCGAGAACAGCAAATTAACAGAGGTGTAGCGAAACAAGAACACTATGCAGGAAGCCAAAGGAAATTGATAAACCAACTCAGAACTGGCGTCGTTAGCCACTACACGCTGCAGGATTTGCTAAGGAGGAGATCCAAGCACTTTTGGACTGAATGGTTCGATGTGCAATGAGGATGATCTGTCGACTAACTAACTAACTAACTAACTAACTAAGGTCCTCGATGACACAGGCAGAAATATCTGTATGTCAAGTGTGTGATCTAGAGACCATCAATCGTGAATAAGAGTGGGTTAAAGTACCGGAATACATGTCAGACTGTCACAATGGAATAGTAACACTGCGTCGTGACTGCAGAGAACACAGTTTGAGATGCAACAACTGATGCAGAGTAATACACATCAAGGTGACATAGTGATCTACACCGATGGGTCAGTGGTGAGAAACAGACGTAGTGGTTGGGGTTTCATTCCGAAGATTAATGGACAATATTTGAAAAATTAGAGTTTGGCATATGAGACTTTGACCTCCAGCATGAGATTGGAGGTGAAAGCAGTAGCAGCGACATTCCGTTGGTTAGAGAAGACCTCTACAACACATATTGTATTCATTTCGAACTCAAAGGGTATGCTTAGTAAAGCGGAGTAAGGAATGTTTCATGTGGTATGGCTCACCTCGCTTCAAAGATCACAGATTATGAGAATTGTATGGATCTTTTCCCTGGCCATGCGGGAGTGTGGGGGAATGAATAGGCTGATAGGCTAGCTGGGAATGCACCTCTTGGTGGTACTTTGCCTATGGACAAGGGAGAGGTTGCCATGCGCTTGTGGGACCAGGTGGAGAAGGTGGGGATACAGACTGAGAACCCGTATGTGGAATGAATGAGATTGCGTGGCATTGGAAGGGGTTCTGGAAGAATCTCAAAAGTGTGAGGGAAGACCAGGAGCACTTTTAATCAGATAGCGATGAGAATGGTTAATAGTGTGACTCTTCGCTGGCTGTTGAATGAGGGAATAGGTTGCGTATGGGAATGTCTTGAGTGCAGTGATGTCGATTCTTAGCTCAACTCAACTCAAGTGAACTTAAAAGGAAAGAGGAAATACTGATGATTTTAACTTTGGGATTGGTAAAAGGAAAGTGGAAATACTGATGATTGTAACTTTGGGATTGTTAAAATGAAGGCTAAACATTTGCTGCAAGAGTGTCTAGCTGCAGAAGAGAAAATTACTTAGGACTACACCCCCTCCATTTAAGGATATAATCTGTCGAGATTCAACAAGCTCAAGTTGGCTGCTGCTGCTGTAAACATATTCAGGTTGACGTTTGAATGTGTAAGAAGAAGAAGACAATTCACTTCCTGGTTACATCCTAAGGTTTTGGTCAGTTAATTCGTTTCCCGGTAGGCAAGAAACATTCATTCTCAACATGTTTGTAAGCTCTTCAGGCGGTGAATGCAAGATGTGGGTGTTGATTGTCTATCATCATCAAGGGCAATTGCTCTGAATCACTTTCAGCTTGAGTCCTTCCCCAACTTCATCACCCTGGGGACCATGGCCTATTCCCCCCTTTGTAAGCCAGACAAGTGTCTGCTCAGGATGTCGTAAGTATGAAAGCCCAAATCGTGCACTTTAGTGTCTCTACATCTGTTGTCACAGAGAACATATTTAAGTGAACTGTCCTGCTTCCAGATTGTCATGATACTTCGTCAACTCTGTGAAGCTCTGGCATACATCCACAGCAAGCATACTATCCACAGGGACATCAAGCCAAGGGTAAGTCCATGTGCAGAGAGTGTCTTACAAGTTCACGAATGTGAATCTGGTTGCTTCATTAATTCCATATCGCAGTCAGTTGGTATAAAATTAAATTAAAGATATTGATTCCATGTCATGCGAATGAGCGCGACAGAGCTGTAGCAGGATATAGCAGTACACAATTGAGACAGGACAAGCAGGTTCATGTCTGCGGAGAAAGAACGTGTTTCTGCTCAGGATCTGATCATACTGTTTGTGTTCTACGTAATGCGGAAAACTGGGTGTGTGATGTTGGGTTCATATTTTCTTGTCTTCTAGTTTTCAATGGGTGATGTGGTCCATATAACACCGGTCGCCTTTATCTTCCTAGAAAGTATTCTGCCACCAACATGTATGAAGTTGGAACCACTCTGCAGCTATATGGTCCGTAAAAGTGAAATCCATGTCTCTGAGACAAGGTAGGCGAAAAGGGGGATT
Organism: Cepaea nemoralis; assembly: GCA_014155875.1. NCBI lineage: Eukaryota > Metazoa > Mollusca > Gastropoda > Stylommatophora > Helicidae > Cepaea > Cepaea nemoralis. The sequence continues at coordinate 82,431 of JACEFZ010013450.1, forward strand.
ATAGGGTGGGGGAGGGGGGTTGATCGGGATATACCCCATCGAACTGCCAGTCGGGTGCCCTAGTCACAATGATACCCAGGCTTCTTAAAGGAAAATGGGATTCGAGCTGTGCCATCTTCAACTAATGACAGCTACTTTTGATTCGGGCAGCTAGACATACAACTTTCACCTGACAGATTCTCTTGATTTGGGTCAAGAACCGACATCATTGCATTAGGGGCATCACCAAAAGTGCTCAGTCATCATCTTCAACAGCCAGCGTAGAGTTCCAATACTAATAGTGCTCGTTACAATCTGATTATATGTCCGTCTTGCTTTACCTCTAAGTGACGAGTGTCTACCAGATCCACTGACCACCCCCGTTGCCGCGTTCTCTCTAGACGATGATTGACTGTCTGTTCTTCTGCATTATTCCCAGAGGACTTTCACCACGTCTACCTTATCATGCATCACATCACCCTTCAATGATGCAGTACCAGCCAGTCTGTATACTTGTTCACTTCCAACCACATTTGTATCCTGGAGAAAAGTTCCAGCGAATGCTCACAACCCGCGACACTTGAATTGATGCATACCGTTTAGCACAAAGCAGGCTAGTCTTGCTATGAATCCCAGGACATTTTTTGCCTTTTAACACAGAGCCATCGTATAGATAATCACATCGTCAGGACCAGAGTAGTCCTGAAGTAATAGTTGAATTTCTACTTCCGAATCGCCTACTGGCCGCATCCAACGCTCACGACCCAATGTGATTATAATCTCACATAAGTCTGAATTTTATTCACACTCTGACCCACTCCCTGCCTCTGCCAATCTTCTCAAGTGTGCACACTTCCTTGATGGTATTTTCTGCTTGAGCCATCCATGATCTTCCTCTTAACAGCCTGTGGCCCTTGACTGCATCCAGGGAATCATGCAGGAGGTGTACCTTGTCCACAGCCACCTTGAGGTATGACCTTGCCTGCAACACCTTGAGCCTGTCTGCAATGGTCCGTAGTGCCAGGATTTAACGCATACACACTATTGGGTGTTCTTTGTACACCCCAGAATCTCCTTCATGGCTTCGTTCTGTGTGCACTCTAGTCTCACAAGCTGACTCTTTGAGGCAGTGAGTATTCCTAGTCCATACTCTACCACTGAAATGATCAAGTGCTGAAAAACTGTGAATAGCATTTTCTGCTCCATGTCCCTTGCTGCCATATTCTTCAGTGCATGAAGTCCCTTCTGACACTTTGTAACCACCACTTCAACATGATCGCTAAAGGACAGGTTTTTAGTCTGCTTCCTCTATTCACATTTCTTCCCTTTCTAAATATTCCTGAAGCTTAACACCAACGATCTTCTCGAGCACCTTGCCAAAGTGTTCTGTAGGGTGATAATCCTGAACTCATTTAGCTTTGAACGATATTTGCCTGGCTTAGGAAGTGGTGTTAAATAGCTGTGCACCCAATCCTGGGGTACTGATGACATCCTGATTCTCAGGTTAAAGCAAGTAGCCATCCCCATACGTTCTCCATCACTCATACCCCTTATGTGGGCATACCTAATCCTATCGGTTCTTGGTGCGGTGTCATTTGCCTTCTTCAATACATTTTTGATATCTTCCATCTGTATGATATCTTCACAGTAGGTATCTTTAATGGTGTCCTGATAGATCCTCTCTGAGTCTCTGATGTCCCTATCATTCTGATCTGTCTGTACTATAAATCTCTGCAGGAAAGCATTACCATTATAGATAAGATCATCCAGAAAGTGTAACAGTATTAATGAGACACTCTTCAACTTGTCATAACAGGATTAGTAATAAACTCTTCAATTAAATATAACAGTTAGTAATACAATCTTCCAGAACATTTAAGAGGTTTAATGATAAACTCTTCAGAACATATAACAATTGTTGATCAAGTCTTCCAGAAAATTAACAATATCAGTAACATTTTAAATTGACAAGCACAAATATGAACATCAAACACTTAATGCAAACACAAATATGAACATATCTTTGTTGCTTTCTATTTTTTTTTTGGCAGAATATATTTGTGGAAAACGACTGGACAGTTAAACTTGGAGACTTTGGCATTGCTAAAATACTGGAATCGTAAGTTTTGGATTTCTTTTAAGAATCAGTTTCATTAGTACATATACATGTCTAAAGTTCTCCAGTATCCTCCCATAGATCACACAAAGAGAATCTCAGCACAGTGCATGAAACTGGTAACAATGGCAAGGATACAAATGTGTGTATACCAGAGCAATATATGCTATAAATATTCAGTTGTATGTAACTTATCTAATTTGTAAATTAAACTTGACATTGAAGTCGCAATTATCACCGTGTAATATTCACATACAACTTAGAGTCTACATTGTTAAAGATAAGAAATATGAATATTCGTTAACGATATATCATATTTTGATGCATAGATAACATCAGATCGGAGATATATCGTGGAAGTAAAGAACATAATATAAAGAACTAAAAACTGCATTTTACAAAATAAAGAAAAATTTTTCAACAGACTTCTTGTCAACAGACGCTAGAGCAATACTGCTTGCGTGTGACATAAAACCCATGCTAATCTATGATAGTGATTCCTTGACAACTGGTAACAAATTAAGGTAGTTGCATGTCCTTAACAGGACAGTACAATCAACCCCAGCAAATATTTACTATTTGTGATTTACTAGGCAAGCTTAAACTTCTGGTGCGTTGACAACAGAGTAAGGGTCCATCCCCAACACCAGACAGTTGGACTTTAACATTGACTTCTGGTTCAGAAAGCAATGGCAAACTATTGAACATAATAATGCCTAGAAAATAAACATTGGGTTGGGATCATGCAACTAAGTTTGCCATTGTTTTCTGGATTGCCGACATCTCATTCCATCAAAATCAACGCAAAGTGGTCCGCTTCCAACTCGCCTGTGGCTGATTTTGAGTGACGTTACAGAAATGTGGTCTTACAGAATAATGCTAGGAATACCTTGGAGGGCAAAACTGTTTCCAAAAAGGTTGAAGCACAAGGCAACTGTCCACAAACGTTTCAAAGCTGTAGCTGAATCCTCTTTCCGCATAATGAGAAGAGAAGAACTGGAACATATTGTAACAACTGGGAATATTCATGGAGAGGGAGATACAAGAAGACAACGAGCAGATTTTCTTGATAAACGTTCACATTAGCATGGAAACATGTCAGCTACCAAACTGACACATTGGTACGGAAACCTGGAGATGTAGAGAAGCTTGAATGCCCTTGCCAGTAGAGAAAGGCACGTGATGATGATGATGACTGTAAAATACTCATCAGAAAACCATGTTTGTACTCATTAGAAGTAATTAGCCCTGGGGAGTTTGGTAGGACACACAGGGCAGATCTAATTTCAAATGAAGAGCAAGAAGAGGATTAAAAAGAAGAAGAAGAAGATGATGATGATGATGAAGAAAAAGAGGAACGAATGAACGAACGAACGAACATACTTTATTTTCAAAGGGTTAAGAATTGGACACGCAGGCACGTCTAACATTCTGCCCTTCTATCACTCTCATACATTGTTTCATTCACACATCATTCAAGGTTAACTGAGAACAGCAACAATATAAAATATATGCATTATAAAGGCATGGGCAAAATGCAAACATCAATACTGCACAACTCAGTAATATTAAATAATGGTGTGGCACTTGTTATTAACTATTTGGAATATACTGTTCTACCAAAAGGGGGCTGGCTGTTATACTAGAAATTTATTATTATTATTATTATTTCAATTATTAAGGGGAAAGGTAATCCGTACCGAGATAGTGTTCAAATAATTTGCGATTATATGTATAGGGATTGGTGATGTCTTTGATTTCTCGTGGAAGATTGTTCCACAGCTGAACTGCAGAGTACGTTAAGCTGGTTTTGTATAAGTCAATCCTAGGCTTCGGAATGTGTAATATATTTAATCGTTTACTGTGACTAGCATTATACTTAGGCAATGGCCAAAGATAATTTGAGGCATTCCGATGTAGGATTTTATGAATTAATTTGGCCTTATTGAAAAGCAGGTGTTTGCGGAGTGGTAATAACTGAAGGCGTTTATGCAGGCTATGATTGTCAGATAAATGATTGCTATATATTAAACTCATGGCCCTGTTTCTGGAGTGAATAAATTCGCTTGGTGCTTGAATTGGAACAACCGTCCCAGATTGTAGAGAAGTAGTCAAAATGTGTCTGTATGTGAGAAGTATAGAATATTTTCCTTGTGTCCTCATCAAGGACATTTTTAATTTTGGCGAGTTGGTAGACTTTTTTTCACTGTAGAAGCAGAAAACAAAGAAGAAAGAAGAATGAAGAAGAAAAGAAAATGAAGAAGAAAAAGAAAGGATGGGGTTTGAGTAGGAAGAAAAGTATCAGGAGATGAAGAACAAGAAATAAAAGGAATTTGTAAAGAAAATAAAGGTTAGATAAAGTGATAATTGCTATCACAAGTGGATGTCAAATATCTGGACATGTCAGGCATGTGGAGACTGTCTCTAGAACAAATATCTGTACTGGCTGTAATCAACAGGAGCCTGTTCCACACCTTGAGGCGTCCTGGGTACACGGTGCTAGCCCCATTTCTGTTTAGACCATTCAGGACTTGATGGGTGACGTGGTCGCTTTCCTTCCTCATTTGCAGGTACCTGTGTCGGACAGTGTAGACCTGGAAGACCCAGCTCAATTAAACAAAAAAAAAGTATGGCTTAGCTGGAGATTGACCAACCAGGAACGACATGACACATTTAAAATAAGAAAATGTGTTACCATGACTCGTGGTTTTACTAGCTTTTCCTATTAAACCTCCGTGTGTACAGGACCTTGGAGTATGCAATAACTCACAATATAGGGACATTCCCATACACTGCTCCAGAGATGTTCAGCAAGGAAAGCTACAGGGAGAAATGGTATGTATCATTTATTTATTAAGACCTTTAATTTCTTGCACACAGCTGTTGCTGGATAATCATTAACAGTATATGCAAGAGAACTAATTAACGGTTTGTGTATGGTCATTCCTGTTTGTCCAACCATATGAGCTAGTCATGACAATCAGGGAAGGTCTTTGGCCCTTCTGGAAATTGTGGCATTTCCAACAGGACACTTTAAGCAACCTGTGAACAAACACAACCATAAGTGATGATTGTGGCATTTCCAACAGGCCACTTTAAGAAACCTGCAAACAATCACTACCATGAGTGCTAGGTCGCTTTAGATGAATAATAAAATCAAAACAAGACGGCACATTTCCAGGGTAGGAGTGGGTACCTTTGACATTTCCTGAGTATTTACTCAGTGTGTTTAGATTTTTTTCAGAAGGGATATAGTTTCACTACTGTTTATTTATATATAGCACATACATACCGGCTCCGTGATGAAGAGGTTACGAATGGAACTTGTAATCCAGCATACCACGTTCAAAACACACCTGCGGGTGATTTGGAGCAGACGACCTTACACTGGTGTTCATTCAATGATATGAGTGGTGGTTGTTGATAAAGCAATGGCAAACTACTGAAGGTAAACTTGCCATAAAATCACATCATCATCATCATCATCTCTCCACTTCTGCCGTCAAGCGTCGTGGGGAGGAATAATTTGCGTTCCAGCGCCCGGTGGACAGCACTGGATAGTGTCATTCCGTGTGGTTGTACAATGTCTCTGATGTCGTCAATCCATTTTCTTCTTGGACGTCCTCGTGGTCTCGTCGCAGATGATCTGTGATGTAAGGCCAGTGATGGTAGTTGCTGATGTTGCATTCTAACGACATGGCCAAACCACTTGATCCTCGAAGGGAAATGAAACAGAAAGGAGGTGAAACTGATAACAGCAGGATGAAGTATAAGTCTTTAAATAAGAAAGAACTCAAGGAAGGACAAAAACCAAAAGATTGCTGTACCATAATAGAGACATATCATAAGAATGGAAGAGATTACGTCATGTTCAAAGAATCGAAGTTATTGACAAGAAATGTTCAACCTCAATTTAATGTTATCTGTGACAAGTTGAGAAACACCCTAACAGAATCTAGACAACTTCTAGAAAGATGGCAGGTATACTGCAGTGGAATGTATGATATGAATGACTGTGAGGATATGAATGATATACATGAACCAATGATAGCAGAGACAGAACCTGAACCCTCATTAGATGAAATTTCATGGACAATAATGAACCTGAAGAATTGTAACTAACCAGGAGGTGACGAGATACTTACTAAACTATTAAAGCGAGAGGAGATGAAAGCATACAAAACTATTACACATTATGTAAAAAGATATAGAAATATGGTATATGGCCAAAAGTTTAGAAAACTATCTTCATTCCAATACCAAAAAAGGGCAACCTGAAATTATGCACCAACAATAGAACTGTTGCCTTGATCAGTCATGAGAGTAAAATTCTACTAAACATCATAATGGGAAGACTTCGTAAGAAAATGGAAGAAGAAATTAACGTGGTTCAAGCTGGATTTAGACAAGGAATAGGAACAAGAGATCATATATTCAACATGCGTTTAATAATGGAGAAGTGTAGAGAATTTAATGTAAACCTATTCTCATGTTTTGTGGATTATTCAAAGGCATTTGACTGTATACAACATCAGAAAGTTTGGGAAATCATGAGGAGTATGGGCTTTCCATCACATGCAGTACAACTCATAAACATGCTCTATCTTGACCAACAAGCAGCGGTTAGAATAGATGGCGAAACATCAGATTGGTTTGACATCAAGCATGGAGTCTGCCAGGGCAGTGTGCTGTCCCCCTATTTGTTTAACCTGTACGCCGAAAATATAATGAGAAATGTCAGAGATGATATAACCAGGGAGCAATCCATCCATCAATCATGTGCTATGCCGATAAGGGTGGGCAGCCATGTTTTGCCATCTCACTCAATCACCAGAGTTGTGGATCAGCTCCATGTTTCTGTCTCGACTATGCCACGTGGTAAAGCCATCCAGGTACTTAATTCTCAGTCTTCCCCTTGGTCTCTTTCCTTCGATCTTGCCAGTTGTCACCAAGTTCTCCAATTTATTTTGTCAACATCTAATGTCTCTAATCAGTTTACGATCTTCATATGTTTCTTGAAGGACTTGTTCATTGGTTTCTCTGTCTGTCCATGGCATTCCTTGTATTTTCCCCAGAAACCACATTTCCACAGCCATCAGCTGTTTTTCAGCTTGTCTGCTCATTGTCCATGCTTCACATTCATACAAAAGTGCAGGTTCTATTCAAGGAGCAATATGATGTCCTAAATATTGGTGGTCATGAAATACCAGATATTCATTGGCATCTTTCCGTCTTGACAGACGATAGTTTGGTACATTGTGCTTCAAAAGGGCTTAATAACTACGTACGACCCATGGCAGTGGCTAGTGTGGCTGATAAGGCCAATTCGTGCTGTAAATGTTTGTCCTCAGTGGATGCATGTGAAAACATGGTCATTTCCATCATCATGCACCCACCATCTTACGTCTCTCACGCTCTGTGTGTGCTTTATCTGCAATCATTTTCTTCTTTGTCTTTATTCCATTTCTGATAGTTGCCCTCCATGCAACACGTTCAGTGGTGACTTGCTCCCAATGTGCATTATCAATGCCTGTATCAATCATGTCCCGCTTACACACATCTTTGTATCGTATTAGAGGCTGACCCTGAGATCTCCTACCCATCTGTAATTCACCAAAAAAGATGTCCTTTGGTATTCTACCATCATCCATCCTCTTAACGTGTCCTATCCATCTACGAAGTCTTTGAAGACTGAGCATGGAACACACCATCACACAACCTGATATTTCCAATACTTCAGTATTGGATATACTCAGATGTTCAATATGCTGATGATACAGTATTAATATCCACATCACAGAATGGTATAGAGAAACTAATAACCTCAACCTAAAAGAATAGTGAAAATCAAAACTTATATTTTAACATAGCAAAAACAAAGATAATGCATACAGATAAAACTATTATGGAGAAAGAAATATATGTTAATGAGGCAAAAATTGGAGGTGGTGGGGAAATTTAGAATATCTTGGGTCATTGATTACCAACAATTGTGACACAGTGAAAGAAATTAAAAGGCGAATATTGCTCTTTAAAGACAAAAACAACTGTATAAATTGTGGAGTAGGACAGAGAGAACTAGAAAAATTAGATTTTTAGGAGCATGCAGGGGATGGACTCCCTGTGGTCAGATTAGTGTCCTAAACCTGCGACTGGCCTAGCAAGCCGGCAGGGGATCTTCATACTGCTCGTAGAAAAACTAAGAAGTATAAACGGACTGAAAAGGCATTTGATAGGGTAGATAGAAACAAGCTGTGGGAAATCCTTAAACAATATGGAGTGAGTACACATCTAACAAACCTATGTAGAAGTTTATACAACAACAGTGAATGCATAGTGAGAGCAACTGGAGAACACTCAGAACCCTTCACCATAAGATCTGGAGTACGACAAGGTTGTGTCCTGTCCCCTCTCTTGTTCATAACATATATAGACAACATATGTAAAGAAACCAGCCAAGCAGAGACAGCAAGAATACCGCATGACGAGAACACAGAAGAAGAACCATCTGCAAATCTAACCATTAGAGAACTCCTGTTTGCGGACGACCAAGCACTAATAGCAAAATCAGAAGCTGAATTACAAGACCACATGAATAGTCTAAACGAAATGTGTAGGGAACATAACATGAAAATTAGCACAAGCAAAACAGAGGTAATGACTATAACTAAAGAAGAACAAACAGCAACAATTCACCTAAACGAACATCCCTTGAAACAAGTAAAGAGCTTCAAGTACCTAGGAAGTATAATATCATCAAATGGCAGATCAGAAGACGAGATCGAAAATAGGTGCAATAAGGCAAATCAACTAATTGGACAAATGGCACCAATACTAAAGAACAAACATGTATCAATAACTACTAAGAAAGCACTTTACAACACAATCTTCCTACCAACTCTGTGCTACCAATGCCAAACCTGGACAATGACAGAAAAAGAGAAAAGAAAAATCACAACAACAGAAATGAGGTTTCTGAGAAGAATACTCAACGTATCAAGAAGAGATAAGATCAGAAATGAAGAAATCAGGACTAAAGTAGGGGTTAAAGCTGCTCTAGATTTTATTAGAAAGCAGCAAGTCAAATGGTTTGGCCATGCAAGTAGGCTACCAGTCAACAGCATGCCACAAAAAGCAATGATGTACAGACCAGATGGAAACAGAGGAAGAGGCCGACCACGTAAACGTTGGACGGAGGGAATAACAGAATCCATGGGAATGTCGATATACGAAGCCCATAACCGGGCACTCTCACGAAGTTTATACTTCACCTCGACACCGCAAGGTACAAGAGGAACATGATGAGATGATGAGATGAGATGCATCATTCCCATTGCTTAGAGACACTTACTAAACGAGCTCTGGGAGTCTCCGTGGCGAAGTGGTCAAACCGTTTGACTTGGGCTCCGAAGGTTGTTGGTTTGATTCCGGGCCGCGTCCTTCAGTTCATGAGTGCTTGTTTTCGGAGAAAATTGCTGGAGCTACAGAGTTCGTGCTTTGTGCGACGCTTTCCGCGCTGCGGAAAGAGACCGAGCCATATGGGATAAAACCCGGTGCAATGAAGTCGACCATGTCGACTTTTAAGTGACGTTTTTACAAAACAAGCTGAACTGCGCATAAATGCCTTTGATTATAAATGTTATAGACAGGATAAAGAAGAGAACAAATGTATCTATACTTCGAGAGCTGAATATTGAAGACGGTTGGCTATTAAAGACGATAAAAGAAAGACAATTGAAATATTTTGATCGCTTGAAACGTCATGAAAGTTTGGAGAGAACAATAATGGAGGGGTATATAAACGGGAATAGAGGAAGAGGAAGGCGGAAGAGAAGATGGGTGCAGAATGTGGCGGATGATCTCTAGATGGGTGTATCGGACGTGGGTTATCTTGCTTCTAATCGAGTAGTTTTCCGGAAGGTGTTATTGGAGCGAGGGTCTGCAAAGGACATGCTACTGAATGAATGAATATATCAAATGATGAATTTCCTAGTTCGACAGATCAGAAGGTCGCTTTTTCGTGACAGTGATCCCGTGTAGGCGCATGTATGGAGTCTGTTGACAATGGAGTACCTAAGACCTGTGGAGGAAACATTATACCCAGACATTCACCCAGGCAGTCCGTTTATACTGTGTTCAATCATGATCTGGCTGCGCTCTAAAATACCTTTCCTCAGATGTGAAGTTCCAGTACCTGTCTTGCATACCCTACTAGTTGGGAGAGTTGCAGGAGAGCTATGAAACATTGTCCTCAAGAAGATAATTGGCACCCGGTCGGGGAGACAAGTCTTGACACTAGCCTGACCCCGATACATTGGCACCAGGTTGAGGAAACAAGTCTTGACACTAGCCTGACCCCGATACATTGGCACCAGGTTGAGGAAACAAGTCTTGACATTAGCCTGACTCCAACACATTGGCACCAGGTTGAGGAGACAAGTTTTGATATTAGCCTAACTCTGACACATGCAATCCCTTGTCAGGGCTCAAACAACCTGCATGATAATACATTGGATTTAAGAGTTAAAACTCAGTCTTCCAGAGGATTCACAACCAACCAACCACCTAACAAGCTAACCCACAAACCAAGCAACCAACAAGCTAACCCATCAGCCAACCAGCCAATCAACCAACCAACCAACCAACAAGCTAACCCACCAACCAACCAACCAATAAAAAAAATGTAGTTTGATCACATTATGAGAAGACAAAAATCAGAGCATATCAAAACATCATCATCATCATATGCCTTGCCAGCTGGCGTAGGCGTTCATAGCTCTCCACAGATCTCGGTCTTTGGGTCTTTGGTGTTCTGGATCAACTCTGCTGATGGTATTCCTCAATGCCACCTTCTCAATCCATCCAGCATCATTTCTCTTGGTCTGCCTCTGCCTCTCTTCCCCTCGATCTTTACAGTTGTCACGATGTTCTCCAATGCCTCTCTTCTCATCACATGACCAAAGAAAGCTGTTTGTCTCTTTCTTATTGTTGTATATAATGTTCTAGTTTCATTAGCCTGTATCAGGCAGTCTTTGTTAGTTACTCTGGCAGTCCAAGGAATTCGCAACATTCGTCTCAGGAACCACATCTCTGTTGCTTCTAATGTCTTCTTAATTTGTTCATTTACATTCCAAGATTCACTACCATACAGCAAAACTGGTTCTGCATAGCAATTCAGCACTGTCTTTCTTACATTCAGTGATAGTGACTTATTGCATAAGATACTCTTCATTTTCTGAAATGCGGCTTTTGCTTGCCCTACTCTGCTCTTAATCTCTGTTGTACATCTTCCATCTGATGTTATAAATGCCCCTAGGTATTTAAAATTATCTACTTCTTCTTCTTCTTCTTCTTCTTCTTCTTCAGCATTCCGAGCCATTGAGGTTCTTTGCTGCAAATACAATCTGTCTCCATTCGTCTCTCTGGTGGACCTTCTCTTGCCAGTCGTTGATTCCAAGTGCTTGTAGGTCTGTATGTATATTATCTCTCCACCGCCTTCTTGGTCTACCTCGGGGTCTACGGTCATTTATTTCCTGAGTGTAAGCAAGTTTTGTTTCCCTATTATCTTCCATTCTTTCTATATGCCCCAGCCATTGTAGTCTATTAGCCTTCATGATACCAGTGATTAGCGGGGACTTAAACAAATCATAAATGTCTTTGTTACTTCTTCTTTTCCACTCTCCACTTTGTGTATCCCTAATGGGTCCAAAGATGCGTCTTAAAATTTTATTCTCAAAGGTTTGTAACAAGGCTTCGTCTCCTTTCGTTGTACTCCAGGTTTCAGAGCCATACAGCACAACTGGTCTGATCAGTGTTTTGTATATTGTGATTTTGGTGTTACGAGATAGCGCCTTTGATTTTAGTAGATGTTGTAGTGCATAGTATATCTTATTTCCAGAGTTGATTCTAGTTTGTATTTCTTCCCTTATGATGTTGGAGCAGTTGAAGATTGTACCCAGGTATTTGTATGTTTCCGTTCTTTTAATGGTCATATTATCTATTTGTATGTGGCCAGAGTTTTTAGCCATTCCGTCTCTTGAAATTACCATATATTCTGTCTTATCTTGGTTGATAACCAGCCCCATCTGTTGGGCTTTTTCCTTTAAGTGAGTCAATATTTCTAATGTCTTTTGTTCACTTTGCCCTATAATATCTATATCATCTGCATAACCAAGCAGCTTGGATGTTCCTCCAATATCACATTCTCCTTTACCTTCCTTACAACTTTCTCTAGAGCCAGATTGAAGAGTAGCGGCGATAGTGCATCACCCTGTTTCAAGCCAGATGTTATTTGGAAGGGGTCTGATTTCCTGCCTTTATATGTTACTATATTATAAGTATCTTCCATGCATAATTTGGTCATGTTAATTAACTTCCTTGGTATTCCAAATTCCTGCATAACATTCCATAGACTATTCCTATGGACACTATCATAAGCCTTTTTAAAATCCACAAAAATGTTATGGAGATCTCTTTTATATTCCCAATGTTTCTCGGCTATTTGTCGTAAGATAAATATCTGATCTATTGTTGATCTGTTTTGTCTAAAACCCGCCTGGTAGTCACCTAATATGTCTTCTGAATATGGTTTTAGTCTATTTAGTAATACTGCGGATAGTATCTTATAGCTTGTGGACAGTAGTGATATTCCTCTATAATTTCCACATTGGAACTTGTCTCCTTTCTTAAAGATAGGTATCAATAATGACTCTTTCCAGTCATGGGGTAATTCTTCTGTCCTCCAGATTTTTATTATTAGTTCGTATAGCTTTAGATGTAATGCATGGCCACCTGCCTTTATAAATTCAGCAGCAATTCCATCAGTCCCAGTTGCCTTATTGTTTTTAAGTCGTGTGATTACATATAGGATTTCTTCAAATGTAGGTTCTTCAATTTGTGGTTCGCATGTTAGAACCTCTTCCTGTGGGAAAATGTTACTTGGAGCTTCACAATTTAGTAATTCAATAAAATATTCTTTCCATGTGTTGCACATTTCTTCATTGGTATTTATCATATTCCCATTTTTGTCTTTTAAACCATATGTGTTTTGTTGGTGCCCTCGTTTCATTGACTTCAGTACTTTAAAAAACTTTCTGGATTCATTTTTCTGGTGATTAGTTTCCATATCTTTGATTATATTACTCATATATTCTCGCTTCTGCTGTCTGACTATTTTTGTAGCCTCTTTACATTCATTTCTATAATGCTCTTCCTTTTGGATGTTATTGATGTCATTTAACCATACATGTCTGGCATTCTTCTTCTTAGTGACTGCTTCTTCACATTTTTGATTGAACCATCTGTTCTTTCTATGCGTGGTTGACACACCGAGACATTCTTCTGCGAAAATTATCTACTTGGTTAAGAATTTTCCCTTCTATTTCTATGTCACATTTTGGTGTCACCATTTTCTTTGATATCACCTTTGTTACTGTTTTCTTTATATTCAAGGAGAGTCCTTTCCTTGCACTCATGTTACTACAATGTCCAACAATTGTTGTAGGTCTGTTGAATTATCCGCACTGAAAAAGAGAAAAGGAAGACAGTGAGAAAAGACTCTTAAACCTTTCACAGTTGCACAGAAACACATGAACCGATTGATACAGTCTGTTGGAGTTTGCTTGGTTTGAAAAAAAAAAGCGTGATCGCCAGCATCATACGATATTTCACTTGATGACGATGATTATGATGAATTATATATGTCTTATTTTCCTAAACTTTATTTGTTAGATTCTGGTCATGTATTGTCTGTAAAATAAGAAAAATGCATTATTTAATGTTGCAGTGACATGTGGTCCTTGGGATGTGTCTTGTATGAAATGATCACCCTGGAACAGCCGGTAATGTTATAGGCACATATAAGAAATTGTAATAAAGTAGTGTGCTTTGTACGAGGCGGGCACATGTGTTCTTTGTGCTGTGTAGTCTGTGAGGAGAACGAACGAACGAACAAACAAACTTTATTATCAAAGGGTAACAAATTGGGCACGAAGGCCCGTCTTACATTCGGCCCTTCCAATCACTCATCTTTCGTTCATCAATAGTGCATGATACATTCACATAGGAAAAAAAACACATTGTTAAATGAATGTTGTAAACATAAACAATGCATATTACCATGTTATGAGGCAGGCAGACACACGTGTACACGCACATTCGTAAAAACACACATACCTGCATACATACTCATTCGATAACACACAAATACACACTCCCTTGCATATACATATACTCAATCATAATCACAAACTCAATGACAAATGTTTACTTATGCACACATACACGCACACACACACTTACGCACGCACGCGCACACACACATCTCCCCACACATCCCCTAACACACATATCTCTCCACACATCCCTAACATGCATATCTCCCCACACTTCCCCTAACAAACATATTACCCCACACATCCCCTAACACACATATCTCCCCACACATCCCCTAACACACATATATCCCCACACATCCCCTAACACTCATTTATCCACCCTCACATCCCTCCCCATACACCCACCCACCAACACCCACCCACACATAACCCCCACCCACCAACATGTCCCCCACCCATCCCCCCACACACACATCTCCCACCCACACAATCCCCCATCCACACACATCTCTCCACCCACACACATATATCTCCACCCACACACACATCCCCCACCCACGCACACATCACCCACCCACCCACTCATCCCCAACCCACACACACACCCACCCACACATCCCCACCCAACCATCCATCCATATAGTCACACACACACCCACCCACACCCACAATCCACAAAGACGTGGAATAGCGTCTCTTTTACTGTGTAGTTTGTGTAAGACATTGAAAAACATTTGTTTTACTGTATAGTTTGTGTGAGAAATGGAAAAACGTGTCTTTTACTGTGTAGTTTGTGTGAGACATTGAAAAACATTTGTTTTACTGTATAGTTTGTGTGAGAAATGGAAAAACGTGCCTTTTACTGTGTAGTTTGTGTGAGACATGGAAGAACGAGTGTTTTACTGTATAATGTGTGTGAGGTAAATGTCATTGCCTATATCTGCTCTAGACCAGGAGCCTGAAGAAGAAGGAAGCAGAGAAGAAGAGGAAGAAGCTGGAGGAGGAGGAGGAGGAGAATACGAAGTAGACGCACTATAGTGTAACCAACAACGTATTGTCATTTTCTTGATATACTTCTGAACGATTGGTGTGACATCAAGCAAGGAGTCCATCAGGGCAGTGTGCTGTAGTCCTATTCGTTTAACCTTTACACCGAAAATATAATGAGGCATGTCAGAAATGATATAACCAAGGAACAATATGATGCTCTAAATATCGGTGGTCATGAAATACCAGAGATTTGATATGCTGATGATACAGTATTACTATCCACATCACAGAATGGTATAGAAAAACGAACAACCTCAACCCAAAAGGATAGTGAAAATCACAACTTATATCTTAACATAGCGAAAACAAAGACAATGCATAAAGACAAAACAACTATGGAAAAAAAAAAATATATGTTAGTGAGGAAAAAGTGGAGGTGATGGAAAACTTCGAACATCTTGGGTCATTAATTACCAACAATGGTGACACGAAATAAATTAAAAGACCTATTGCTCTTCAAAAACTAGAACAACTGAATAAATTGTGCAGTGGGACAAATATATAACCCACAAAAATTAGATTTTTAAGAGCATGCATCTTTCCCATCTTGCCGGTAGCCGTGGCTAAGGGCCTGCGAACGCGGTTTCTAAGAATATCTTGGATACAGAAAAGAACAAATGAAATCATATGACAAGAGCTGAATATTAAAGAAAGTTGGCTACTAAAGACAATTAAACAAAAAAAAATTGAAATATTTTGGTCACTTAAAATATCATAACAGTTTGGACAAAACAATAATGAAGGGATATTTGCACGGGAAGAGAGGAAGAGGAAGGCCAAAGAGAAGATGGGTGGAGGACATGGCAGATGATCTCCAGATGGGTGTATCGGACGCGGGACATCTTGCTTATTACTGACAAGTTTTCCGGAAGGTTGTTATGGGAGTGAGGTTCTGCACAGGACAAGCCACTGAATGAATGAATGAATATCTGAAAGTTGTTTAGCAAATTGTTCATATTTAGAAGAAGTAATTATTTGTTGACTTTCTCACACATTTATAGTTTCAAGCAACAGTCTGGCATGAACTGATAAAACAAATTAGCAAGTATGTGTCTATTTTTATGCTTTGTATACTGCGCAATTCTCTGTTTATGTTTAATAATGCACAAATTGTATGCCAGCTATCTTTCTATCACACTAACAAGTCATAGTTATAGTCATGCTAAAACAATCCTGTTGTGTGTAAAAACGAAAAAGACTGACAATAATTTTGAATTTTAATTACAAGAAGTACAAGCAGGTTTCAGATAAGGCAGAGGAACCAGGTACCATATCTTAATATGGGAACCATCTTTGAGAAATACAGAGAAGGCAATATTGGTTTTCATATTTGATTCATAGGTTACAGTAAGGCCTTCGACTGTGTTCAACATCTGTAATTGTGGGACATCAAACGAGATTTGGGGTCTTAAGCTATTTTATCCACTTCACTAAAATATTATATTATTAATAACAAGCAGCTGTCAGAGTAGCCAGTGAAATATCAAGCTGTTTTAAATGGGAACAACAGAAGGATTGTAGTTTCTATCTACTTGTTCCAGATCTGCAGATAGTGTAAAAAGAAACGTCAAAAAATAATAAGATGTGTGGAAGTTTTGATCCACTTATAATTGGTGGATATCCAATTCCAGAATTCAAATTCGCAACTGACAAGGTCCTTCTCTCAAACAACAATGAGGTATGAACAGTTAATCCCCCCTGTCAAGAGATATAGTAAAGATCAACATCTTTTTTTTTAAGCTTAAAAAGCAATAACGTCTACAAATAATTGATGTTTCGAACCTGCTTGCAATTATATTATGCAAGTATGACAGATATAACAATATTATGCGTCATACTTGCATAATATAATTACCCCAATTTGTTTGTTTATCAGAAACCTAACCTGATTTTAAGTACTAACTTTCTGTAAATTCAATCTCTTAAGACATATTTTCTGTCACAACATCATCATCATCATGTGCCCTGTCAGCTGACGTCGGCGCTCATGTCTCTTTCCAGATCTCGGTCTTTGGTTTTCTGGATCAACTCTGTTGATAATATTCATCCATACCACCATCACAGTCCACCAAGCATAATTTATTTGGTTTCCTTTAGCTTTTTTTCCATTGAACTTTCCAGTTGTCACGATGTTCTCCAATGCCTCTCTTCTCATCACATGACTAAAGAAAGCTGCTTTCTTATTGTTGTGTATAATGTTCTAGTTTCATTAGCCTCTTTTAGACAATCGTTGGTAGTTACTTTGACAGTCTAAGGAATTCGCAATGATCATCCCTATCACAACAGCAAGGTGAAATACTGGCAGTTTTCTTTCAGTACTCATTCACGTCTGTCTGTTAGTTCATACTTCAGTACATTGTCCTTATTCTGTTAGACTTGTTCCATCATCTTATGTGAATGAAACCTAACCAGCTTAACATCTGCCCTGGCTATGCCTGCATCAGTACAGCATCTGGTTTTATAGTGTGAGTAAGGGCTAAATACATATTGATCGATAACGCCAGAGTGCTTCTACACGGCAAAGGATCTTGCCGATGACAAGGTGTCTAAAATGATAAATACGATGGTAAGTGAAGTGTTTAGAGTCTGACATAATAAACACAATGGTAATTCAAGTTTATGGAGTCTTAAACAATAAATACAATGGTAAATGAAGTGTTTGGACTCTGATAAATAAACAGATTTGTAATTCAACTGTAAGCAGCCTTTGTATATGCACAGATGTGAAAGAAAGAACAAACTACAGATCAGATATACGAGAGAACATCCAAATTGCACACCCGACTCAAGAGAGACAAGCAAAAATATCTAAAACGGTAACAGACGATAAAAACCAGAGAAATATTTACATTGTTGTGTTCATTCCGCAATTAGAAATACAAAACAAGACAAAACAAGACAAGACATAAAGGATAAGACACAAGGCAAGCAGATTCTATCTCAGTACACACCTGGTTATCAGTTACTGTACGAAGGAAAGTAAAGAACCCTTTTGCAGGTCTTGAGCCTGTATTGGGTATATGGCTCTAGCCCACACTTGTATAGAATGATCGGTACCTGTTAGGTGGTGTGGTAAACCGCATATACTCATGATGACTTTAGTAGTGTATACCCACTTTCTTAACACCATATCTTCCCATGGACTTCCGGTTCCCAGCATGGTGGTTAGGTATTGAACCGATACGGCCTCTGGAGTATTTTCCTTGTGGCTACGGTTTGCATTAATATTTTCCTCATGTTGGACCGGTAGTATATGGTTCCGTCGCCCTGCTACTGAGTGAGTGCGTGGCGCGACAGTGTGAGCTGTGAAATTCATGTGGAATGCTTTTACATCTGTCCGCTTTTGTTTGTACAGTGAACTGCATGTTCGGAACAATGGCTACTACCGGCTGTTGCTGAATTGACTGAATTGCCTTTTCATTTCACGAGTGCATTTTTCAGGAGACTCCTGGAAGTCGACGCTGAAGCTATAGAGTTCGTGCTTTATGCGGTGCTTTCGGCAGGTCGCCCTGCGGAAAGAGACCGAGCCATGTGAGAAAACCTGTGACAATGAAGTCTTTCTGGTGATTGCCAATTCCATCGATGATAAACTGTAATTTTCGTGGATGACTTTTGTGTTTGCATTCTAGCGTCGGTAGTATGCTTAGTGTACCTGTGCGGGCTGTTGGATTGCTGAGACTCCTGTCTGTTCCACTTTTCACATTGGACAGTGAGGAGTACTTTGTGTGATATTCGTTGGCACAGGAACGGGACACAATGGGGACGACCCGTTGCCGTGAAGTCGGAACCTCGACTGACTAACTGACTGACTGACTGATTAACTGACTGCCTGACCGACCGACCGACCAACCAACCAACCAACCAACTATATCTTCCCATGACTTTAATAATGCGTAACAGTATTCTAACAGCTTATCTTCCATGATTTTACTTATGTAAACCTGTATCCTTACAGCATATCTTTTAACAACATTATTAATATGTACCTGTATTATAACAATATAACCTCCCATACTACTCATGTGTACCTATATTCTAATAATTTTCTTCCCTTGATTTGACTAATTATGTATACTCATATTATAACAGTTTATCTTCCCTTAACTTTATTTTTTTGTTTCTGTCTATTTCTGTTGTTTGTGTCATTAAGTCCATAATTTCTGCAGTGACCCCTACCCACCATTACCATGGCTCACTGACAGAAATCTGGCGGATCTTATTGCAGAGCTTTTAGATAAAGACCCAAGGTAATATGCATATATTTTTTTTTTCATCTCTTATTTTAGAGGCCTAATAAATGGCATTTTTTCCATAAAAAGCTAAGAATTCCACGGACAGCAAAGAAAACCAATATTCAAGGACTGCAAGAGACCAGTTCATAATTCCAAAGCTCACGTATCACGTACATGAAGAGACCAACTCATAAATCCAAAATCAATGTACTTGAAGAGGCCAGTTCACAAAGACCAACATCCAAATACTGGAAGAGGCCAATTCACAAAGACCAACATCCAAGTACTGGAAGAGGCCAATTCAGAAAGACAAATTTCCCACACTAGGACAGGATAATTGTCATGTTCTGATTACATTATGAGACGACAGAGTCTGGAAAACGTTATCACATCATAGAAGCATATAACATCCGTTATCAAAACCAATATTGTTAAAGTGATATGGCCACAGTAATAGTGGTCAGTGTGGTTGCTTGCAAGAACAGTAGTCCGGCTGTAATCCTCTGCTGAAACATAATGATTGTTTCCTACCAGTTCGGGTCTGGGATCGGTAAGGCCTCACAAAGCTAGATACTGAAGAACTGTCTGAATTGTGTGGGATTGCCTGGGAAGAAGAGGCGACAAGGAAGGGAATTGACACCCCTCCTCATATGTCGTGGTCTGGACTGTGTGAAGAGATAACACTTGGCACCAGAACAGCGGTAGCTGAACTGGGACTTCCTTTACCTTATACCACAGGACATGCTGCAGGGATGTCTCGGAGCCCTTTCTGTGACCTGTTGCTCAAATACAAGAGAAACCAAAGGCTATCCGGACACCTCAGTATGTGATCTGTTGCTCAAATACAAGAGACACCAAAGGACTATCCAGAGACCTCATTATGTGACTCTATTGCTCAAATACAAGAGAAACCAAAGACTATCCAGAGACCTCATTACGTGACTCTATTGCTCAAATACAAGAGAAACCAAAGACTAACCGGAGACCTCATTATGTGATTCTATTGCTCAAATACAAGAAAAACCAAAGGCTATCTGGAGACCTCATTATGTGATTCTATTGCTCAAATACAAGAGAAACCAAAGACTAACCGGAGACCTCATTATGTGATTCTATTGCTCAAATACAAGAGACACCAAAGGCTATCCAGAGACTTCATTACGTGACTCTATTGCTCAAATACAAGAGAAACCAAAGACTAACCGGAGACCTCATTATGTGATTCTATTGCTCAAATACAAGAGAAACCAAAGACTAACCGGAGACCTCATTATGTGATTCTATTGCTCAAATACAAGAGAAACCAAAGGCTATCCAGAGACCTCATTACGTGACTCTATTGCTCAAATACAAGAGAAACCAAAGACTAACCGGAGACCTCATTATGTGATTCTATTGCTCAAATACAAGAGAAACCAAAGACTAACCGGAGACCTCATTATGTGATTCTATTGCTCAAATACAAGAGAAACCAAAGACTAACCGGAGACCTCATTATGTGATTCTATTGCTCAAATACAAGAGAAACCAAAGACTAACCGCAGACCTCATTATGTGATTCTATTGCTCAAATACAAGAGAAACCAAAGACTAACCGGAGACCTCATTATGTGATTCTATTGCTCAAATACAAGAGAAACCAAAGACTAACCGGAGACCTCATTATGTGATTCTATTGCTCAAATACAAGAGAAACCAAAGGCTATCTGGAAACCTCATTCTGTGATCTGTTGCTCAAATACAAGAGACACCAAAGGCTATCTGGAAACCTCATTCTGTGATCTGTTGCTCAAATACAAGAGACACCAAAGGCTATCCAGAGACCTCATTATGTGATTCTATTGCTCAAATACAAGAGAAACCAAAGACTATCCAGAGACCTCATTACGTGACTCTATTGCTCAAATACAAGAGAAACCAAAGGCTATCCAGAGACCTCATTACGTGACTCTATTGCTCAAATACAAGAGAAACCAAAGACTATCCAGAGACCTCATTACGTGACTCTATTGCTCAAATACAGAGAAACCAAAGCTATCCAGAGACCTCATTACGTGACTCTATTGCTCAAATACAAGAGAAACCAAAGGCTATCCAGAGACCTCATTACGTGACTCTATTGCTCAAATACAAGAGAAACCAAAGACTAACCGAGACCTCATTATGTGGATTCTATTGCTCAAATACAAGAGAAACCAAAGACTAACCGGAGACCTCATTATGTGATTCTATTGCTCAAATACAAGAGAACCAAAGACTAACCGGAGACCTCATTATGTGATTCTATTGGTCAAATACAAGAGAAACCAAGACTAACCGGAGACCTTATTATGTGATTCTATTGCTCAAATACAAGAGAAACCAAAGACTAACTGGAGACCTCATTATGTGATTCTATTGCTCAATTACAAGAGAAACCAAAGACTAACCGGAAACCTCATTATGTGACTCTATTGCTCAAATACAAGAGAACCAAAGACTAACCGGAGACCTCATTATGTGATTCTATTGCTCAAATACAAGAGAAACCAAAGACTAACCGGAGACCTCATTATGTGATTCTATTGCTCAAATACAAGAGAAACCAAAGACTAACTGGAGACCTCATTATGTGATTCTATTGCTCAAATACAAGAGAAACCAAAGACTAACCGGAGACCTCATTATGTGATTCTATTGCTCAAATACAAGAGAAACCAAAGACTAACCGGAGACCTCATTATGTGATTCTATTGCTCAAATAAAAGAGAAACCAAAGACTAACCGGAGACCTCATTATGTGATTCTATTGCTCAAATACAAGAGAAACCAAAGACTAACCGGAGACCTCATTATGTGATTCTATTGCTCAAATACAAGAGAAACCAAAGGCTATCCGGAAACCTCATTATGTGACCCCTACACCCTAGCCAGAGGTCAGCGTGGCCAAGATGTTTACCAAGCTAGGACTTAAACTGTCTGTGCTCTGTGGGTTTATTCCCCCCCCCCCACACACACACACACACACACACACACACACACACACACACACACACACACACACACACACACACACACACACACCACACACACACACACACACACACACACACCCACACCACACACACACACACACACACACCACACAACACACACACACACACACACACACACACACACACACACACACACACACACACCACACACACACACACACACACACACACACACCACACAACACACACACCACACACACACACACACACACACACACACACACACACACACACACACACACACACACACACACACACACACCCACACACACACACACACACCACACACACACACACACACACACACACACACACACACACACACACACACACCACACACACACACACACACACCACACACACACACACACACACACACACACACACACACACACACACACACACACACACACACACACACACACACACACACACACACACACACACACACACACACACACACACACACACACACACACACACACACACACACACACACACACACACACACACACACACACACACACACACACACACACACACACACACACACACACACACACACACACACACACACACACACACACACACACCACACACACACACATATACCACAATACCACCAAAGGAAAAGAACAATTAAATCAATTAGCAAGCCACCAGCACCAGCTCAAGACGATTACACTTTATGGACAGACCAGAACAAATCATTATTCTGCTCCTGAGAACAGGACACAATAGATTACGCAACCACATGTATAGACAATTTAAGATTTGTGAATCAGTCACGTGCACATGTGGATCGGTGCCGCAGACAGCAGATCACATACTCCAAGACTGTCTAAAATTTGATATATCTAAGCAAACCTTCTGGCCTAGAGAGACAACAGTGATAGATAAATTATATGGACCACTGAGTGAACTAAAACAGACAGTGAAGGTCACGCAACAGACAACATTGCAGATATTATCATCATCAAGTGCCATACCCGCGGCGTAGGCATTCATATGTCTCTCCACAGATCTCGATCTTTGGTGTTGTGGATCAACTCTGCTGCTGATATTCCTCCATCTCAAACCATCCAGCATCATTTCTCTTGGTTAGCCTCTGCCTCTCTTCCCCTCGATCTTTCCAGCTGGCATGTTGTTCTCCAATGCCTCTCTTCTCATCATATGACCAAAGTAAGCTGTTTATCTCTTTCTTATTGTTGTATATAATTTTCTATTTTCATTAGCCACTTTTAGGCAATCGTCGGTAGTTACTCTAGCAATCCAAGGAATTTACAACATTCGTCTTAGGAACAACCACATCTCTGTTGCTTCCAAGTTCTTCCTAATTTGTTCGTTTACATTCCAAGATTCACTGCTATACAACAAAACAGGTTATATATGGCACTTCAGCACTCTCTTTCTTACATTCAATTATAGTGACTTATTGCACAAAATACTTTTCATAATTTGCAGATATAAACAATAAATTTCAAGTAAACGAAAGAAGAAAAAAACAAGATGACGATTTCCAAGCCGACTACCTTGCGTTGATTTCGATGGTATGAATGTCGGTCGTTCAGAAAGAAAACTACTGAACATAAAAATTGCTGACTAAATTACAAACAGCCAAAAGTACTTTGGTTTATTACGACTTCCTGTAAAGGACATTCACCTATAACACCAAAGCTGGACTGTAAAGGACATTCACCAGTAACACCAAAGCTGGACTGTAAAGGACATTCACCTGTAACACCAAAGCTGGACTGTAAAGGACATTCACCTGTAACACCAAAGCTGGACTGTAAAGGACATTCACCTGTAACACCAAAGCTGGAGAAGAAGTTAAAGGTTTTTTTTATTTGTCTTGCATTCACTAGCTTTGAACTAATGCGTTGTCCAGTGTGATATAGTGCGTATCCTGCCATCTCCTCTTGCTATTAGTAAGGTGTTTATTTTGAATATACTTAGTTCATGGTTACGTTAACAGTAGTGTTCAACACCAAATGAAATTATTTGGCCCTGGACAGGCAAACTGGCAACTGGCTAAAAATATTAGTAGTAAGATGGCCATGCCAAACTGCATCTGGCCCAGCCGCCCTATGTTCTAAGCCTAATATTAATATGAGTTAGATCATAGCGAAGGTTTTGTGAAGTGCAGTCCGAATCGAGACTTAGTCAAAATTTAAATGAAATAGAATAATTGAGTGGGTACATTAAAACCACACATTTGGCATAACATGGTTAAGAACCTGACTGCCTTAGACAGAAGAGCCAATTCTGGAACATTGGGAGTTGGTACTTTTAAATAATTATGTGTAATTATGTTGTGTAATTATGTGAAACTTTGTGTCAAGGACATGAAGTCAATATGTTAGTAGCAATGTCAGTTACCTGTCTTTGTGAGTATGGGGGAGAAAGATTAGAGCATTTTTCCCAAAAAATGTTTAGCGACCATCCAGTGACTTCCGGTTTATACCCACATCTGCTTTTGATTTGATGTATTTGAAAACCACACGTCACAGATTGGGGGAAACAACTCTAATAAATACTAATTTGGTCTGTCTGCTAGGCTGCAAGCGACTGTCGCTTAGAACTTTCTGCTCTTGAATTTATTTAAGTGTATTCATGAAGGGTAAGCTAATTTTTCTTATAACTCCTGTATTTTAAACCAACCTTGACTTTTTGTTGCATTTTTGAATTCTGCGTTCAATTCTACATATATTTGAAGAGTTTCAACGATGCCCGCATTCGATAGCTTTCAGGAAAAAATGTTTAGCACTACCATGAAAATGAGATATTGCAGTCATAACACAAAATTCAAAATGGCGGCGCCCATACGTTAATACTATACTATAGCGGACCTTTATTTATTTATAATTAGAACTGGTAATTTAAATACTAAAATTAAACAGAATACAAGTTTCATTTGTAGCAGTAATTTATCTATGTACTTGTATAATTAAACAAGCCACAGTAATAGAAAGCAAAATTTAATGTTCTTAGCTCCCTTTCTACTGTTAATTTTACTCAGATTCCTTTGCACTTCCTGGTTGTAGATCACGACACAAAAATATAACTCCGCTTAGAATTGACGTACAGCCTTGACTGAGGTACTGGTGGATTCATCTTTTCAAGCTGTATCCAACGGTGATAGTTTCATAAGTAAAAACCCAATTTTTAAATATTGTCTATATATGCTAATGTTAGTCTTAATGTATCACAATACATGCCCGGATTCAGTTTATTCACTCCAGTCGTGGAGATTTGTCTGCAACAGATGAGCAATATCTCCGGCGGGCCTACTCTCGTTGGTCGCAGGAGCCGCACGAGTCAGGTGGGGAGTCTGACGGTGGCACACGCTTACAAGGTCCAGACATGCGTATACGACCCTTACCTGCGGGATTTGGCTGAACGCTTCTAAGTCAAATCCCAAGGATTTAGGGTCTGGCCATCGCTCATATCCTGCCTGCTCATGGAGGCGAAGTCTTGGAGGTTTGATGCTGATCCGCCAGTGTCTGCAGCCTACCTTGTTCCAGACGTATTGGTTATCCATTCCTCTAGATCAAACAAGGCAAGGCCGAGAGAGGGAACATGTCGTTTGGGCACCACATGTTCTCTGAAGCTCTGCCCAGGCATTGTGAGATGGAATTTTGGCCAAATTCCAATCCACATACTTTGGTCTGTGAAGACTGCAAGGTGCCACTCACAGTCTTAATGTTGAACCTGTAGGGTGTAGGGGTTGTACCTGCTACCTCGGCATCAGCACACCAGAAGTTTAAGAGTAAGCTCTCTTATAACAAAGTTAAAGGGCAGCAGCTTGGTAAGATTAATCTGCGCGTACAAAGAATGGTTTTGCGTTTCATGTTCAAATATGATTTCCACCCAATATGCTAAAATTCATGTTTCACAAACAAGTAACTATTGTAACTTTGATTTCCACCCAATATGCTAACAATTCAGCATTTCACAAACAAGTAACTATTGTAACTGTGATTTCCACCCAATATGCTAACAATTCAGTGTTTCACAAACAAGTAACTATTGTAACTGTGATTTCCACCCAATATGCTAACAATTCAGTGTTTCACAAACAAGTAACTATTGTAACTATGATTTCCACCCAATATGCTAACAATTCAGTGTTTCACAAACATGTAACTATTGTAATGTATTCCTGTCAGTGTACGTCCAAATGCACAACAGATCCTAGCGAGGCAGTTTGTGGTAAGTGATAGCAATTACTTGTTGAAAACATTTATAATCTTAGTAGTTATTATTGTAGGTGATAGCAATTACTTGTTGAAAACATGTACAGTCTGAATAATTATCGTTGTAAATGTTTTGACAGACTAAAAGTTCTTATTGATAAATAGGAAGCCGCGGTAACACAGCGGCTAGGTCTTATGCCTTTTGGAACGGTGATCACGTGTTCAATTCCCCATCATGGTGGGGATTTTTTAAAACATTATCTGGGTTTATAGGACGAGCCAGTATCTAAAATGGTTGCCAGGGAATGTTATTTCTTCACCTCTTGGTTCACTGGTATTTGTCTGGTTGTCTCCGTGAGCTCCACCTCGGTGATTCGGTTATACAATTTTAGTCCATAGTCCATCTATTTTGCACAGTCATTAATTAGTGAATGTGTATAATTTATAATTATTGTAGTCGTCCGCCATGTTTCTGATCCATACAGTAGTACTGATGTAGAGGTATAATTTCAATATTATACTGTATGGAGTCTCCGTGGTGAAGTGGTCAAACTGTCTGCCCTGCGCTCCAAAAGCTGTGGGTTTGATTCCGGGCTACATCTTTCTGTTCATGGGTGCATTTTTCTATCAGACTCCTGGGGGTCGTCGCTGTAGATATTGAGTTTGCGCTTTGTGCCACGCTTTTCGGCAGGCCGACCTGCTGAAAGAGACCGAGCCATATGGGATAAAACCCGGCGCAATGAAGTAGATCCTCTCGACTTTTAAGACCTTTATTTGTTTTTAAGTTTGGTGTTCAGTTGAATGTTCCTCAGTTGATTGAATGCAATATTTACTTGTCGTATTCTGTTTGTGGTGCATCTTCCATCTGATGTTATCTGAGTACCTAGTTATCTGAATTTCTGCACCAGCCCCAAAATAACATCATTTACTTTAATTGTACATTTAGGCATGATCTGTTTCTTTGATATCACCATGAATTTAATTTAATTTAATACATGACAAAGTTACACCTCTGAGTTTGAGAAGTGGGATGCATTTCCACGAGAGAGGAACACAGAAGAAGAAGATGGTGTGACACAGACAATCACATAATGATTTTTTTTTAAAAATGCCAATCGGGAACCTACTATGAGTTTGTTATGCACTAGGAACATTATTTTGTCGGCCTGAATGCAGGGAGGAATAGGTCTTTCCTTCACTTAGCAGATGACGAGCATACATATCTTTATAGGAAACTTCAAAACTCCAGTTTGCAGAAGTCAACTGTGCCAGATGACATCCGTCACATGTACTTGAAACTTATTCCTAAACTGTTATTTTCATTGGTGGACAACTAATCTGTCAGTCACTCACCTTTGATATTATATTAGAGATAATGGCCACTACAATAATTTGCTAAATAAAATAACATGTTTGCTTATCCATGCTCTTCTTTAGGTGCCTGATGTTGTAGAATCATCATGGATTGGGCCAGGGATGCAAACACTTCAAATGAATATTTCTGGTGAAGGTAATGAATTTGTTTGATGTTGTACTGGTTCATCTCATCTCATTGTGTTGAGAACCCATATTTGGAAAGAATGAGATTGCGGGGGATCACTAGGGGTTCTGGAAGAATCTCAAAACTGAGAGAGGAGACCAGGAAAACTTTAGATCAGATGGCGGTGGGAACGATTAGTAGTATGACTCTTCGCTAACTGTTGAACGAGGGGACGGAGCATATATGGGAGTCCTGAGTGCAGTGATGTCGGTTCTTAACTCATCTCAACTCGACACTTCAAACATGCTGGGGTAAGCAAGACATGGGTACTGCATGACCATGAACTCTCCATGCTGTGCTAAACAAGACATGGGTACTGCATGACCATGAACTCTCCATGCTGGGCTAAACAAGACATGGGTACTGCATGACCATGAACTCTCCATGCTGGGCTAAACAAGACATGGGTACTGCATGACCATGAACTCTCCGTGCTGGGATAAACAAGACATGGGTACTGTATGACCGTGAACTCTCCATGCTGGGGTATACAAGACATGGATACTGTATGACCATGAACTCTCCATGCTGGGCTAAACAAGACATGGGTACTGTATGACCATGAGCTCTCAATGCTGGGGTATACAAGACATGGGTACTGTATAACCATGAACTCTCCATGCTGGGCTAAACAAGACATGGGTACTGCATGACCATGAACTCTCCATGCTGGGGTATACAAGACATGGGTACTGCATGACCATGAACTCTCCATGCTGTGGTAAGCAAGACATGGGTACTGCATGACCATGAAATCTCCATGCTTGGGTAAGCAAGACATGGGTACTGCATGACCATGAAATCTCCATGCTTGGGTAAGCAAGATGTGGGTACTGCATGACCATGAAATGTCCATGCTTGGGTAAGCAAGATGTGGGTACTGCATGACCATGAAATGTCCATGCTTGGGTAAGCAAGACATGGGTACTGCATGACCATGAGCTCTCCATTCTGGGGTAAGCAAGACATGGGTACTGCATGACCATGAACTCTCAATGCTGGGGTAAGCAAGATATCGTTACTGCATGACCATGAACTCTCAATGCTGGGGTATGCAAGACATGGGTACTGCATGACCATGAACTCTCCATGCTGGGGTAAGCAAGACATGGGTACTGCGTGACCATGAGCTCTCAATGCTGGGGTAAGCAAGACATGGGTACTGCATGACCATGAACTCTCAATGCTGGGGTATACAAGACATGGGTACTGCATGACCATGAGCTCTCAATGCTGGGGTAAGCAAGACATGGGTACTGCATGACCATGAACTCTCAATGCTGGGGTAAGCAAGACATGGGTACTGCATGACCATGAGCTCTCAATGCTGGGGTAAGCAAGACATGGGTACTGCATGACCATGAACTCTCAATGCTGGGGTAAGCAAGACATGGGTACTGCATGACCATGAACTCTCAATGCTGGGGTAAGGAAGACATGGGTACTGTATGACCATGAACTCTCCATGCTGGGGTATACAAGACATGGGTACTGCATGACCATGCTCCAGTAGGAGATGAAGGGCAACAGAATAAGAAGATGACATCATCATGGTGGAGATCATTGTGGATTCTCCTTCTACTAGCCGTCTGGTGTCTGGTTCCAGATGTCCTGTATGGAGGTGGTGACAGGTTTTGGGCAGTGTGAAACCTGATCCTGCACCATCAGCATCTCTTCATCCGAATGACCATGTGTCCTCCATCTCACAGTGAAGCATAGGCCGTCAACCAACTCACGCCAAGCCCTTTGTTAACTTGATCATATTTTTGGATGTTGTTAACTTGATCATAATTGTTGGATATTGCGGCTGGGTGTCTATGGGATGAGGCAGCTAGTTCCATGCCAACCGTCCTCACTCATCTCTTTCGGCATGCATGGTAGGTTACGGTGTTGTTATTCTTTGCTTCTCGTTTGAAACCCATTAACACACATGCGACTGTCGTGATTGAATATCCATTGTCATGAGGGATGGCCACACACCAGGCAAGGGCAAGAAGATTGAAGCAAATAAAAAGCTTGAACAGTTCTTTTGATGGTTATAAACTGGGTGTATCCTGAGCCATGGGACTCTTTCCTGCTGCTGTAATAATAGAAGGGCCAGTACTCTAATCACTCTGTGTTGAGTTTTCCCATGACGCATGGTGACTAGTGGATTCACTGACAGGAGACTGAGTCTGTGATTAGTGATGCATGTGTGATGACCAGTATCTGCCTGGTGTGACAGTCTGTAGATTGGTCATCACTTTTGTTTTGTTGATGTTGATGTTGATGTTGATGTTGATGTTGATGTTGATGTTGATGCTTGTGTGAAAATAATGAACTGGTTGATCTTGTGGTCTTGTTATTCATTTTGTACTCTGAAGTCAGCAGAATTGCCGGGTATGTCAATTCTGGATAAAAACAACAAATACGCCAACATCCTGACATCTGTTGTCTAGTGTGTTTTCTTAACTCCTGTTCTGTTCTGTTACAGTTGTTGCTGGCCTAGTGGTCATTGGTTCGAATTAGCATCGATGGCAAATTTGTAAAATGGACCCGAGCTCCCAGGTTGACCCAGGCTAAAACGGGTACCAGGAAATATCTTGGGAAGTAAATGGGGCCGGTGCGATTCTGAGCAAATCACCCGCCGAGTGCTGATTGGTTTATACAAATATGGAGTTAGCACCATATGACTAATATGCCTCCCGCCCTCCCCTTTCTTTCTCATTCTTGTTGCACACAAATGTACCTGTCCATCAGTCAAACTAATCGTCTATCCATTGACCCAGTCACTCACCAATCATCCATCCATTGACACAATCACTCACTAATCATTCATCCATTGACCTAATCACTCACCAATCATTCATCCATTGACCTAATCACTCACCAATCATTCATCAATTGACTCAATCATTCACTAATCATTCATCCATTGACCTAATCACTCGCCAATCATTCATCCACTGGCCCAATCGCTCGCCCATCATCCACCCATTGACCCAATCACTCACCAATCATCCATCCATTGACTCAATCATTCACCTATCATCCATCCATCGACTCAATCACTCGCC
Organism: Cepaea nemoralis; assembly: GCA_014155875.1. Classification (NCBI taxonomy): domain Eukaryota; kingdom Metazoa; phylum Mollusca; class Gastropoda; order Stylommatophora; family Helicidae; genus Cepaea; species Cepaea nemoralis. The sequence goes on from JACEFZ010013450.1 coordinate 113,754, forward strand.
TATCATCCATCGATTTACTCAGTTACTCACCTATCATCCATCCATTGACTCAATCATTCACCTATCATCCATCCATCGACTCAGTCACTCGCCTATCATCCATCGATTTACTCAGTTACTCACCTATCATCCATCCATTGACCCAATCACTCACCTATCATCAAAAATGTTCTTATGTATTAACATAAATGTGTTATTCTAGTAGACACCATGACAATTTAATTCTTTATCTGAATGAACTTAACCAGCACAGAAATAATGTCCCTAGGCAAAACTACATGCCAACCAAAGATCACAGTCAACAGTGGAAAACCTGAAAATGTCACACATTTTGAATATCTTGGCTCTATAACCGACAACAGTGGGGACTTTTTAAAAGAAATTAATATGCATGCTGGCCATAGCAGCGCAAAGATTAAAAAATATCAAGAACATTATGGCACAGCACCAGTACACAAGTGCATGTGAAACGTTTCAAGACACGCATATTTCCCGTGACAACATACAGGTGTGAGTTATGGACCATTTCATGATCACTACAGAAGAAAATATGGGCTTCTAAACTTCAAAGCTACAGAACAGTTCTTAGGATTTCATGGAAAAAGAATAAGAAAAATACTTTTGTTTTACAAGATCTGAACATGGAAGAAAACTTGCTCATAAACATATGTTCCCGAAACTGAATTACTTTGGCCATTTTAAATGCCTCAAGTTTTAGCCAGATATGCCTGAGCTACTGTATGACAGTAGATGGTGCTACCTGGTTTCCTTTAGCGCGAATGTTGAGCGGGCTTACCAAACCTGAGACCCCACATTATGCCAATGGTGTTGGGTGGAAGAGCGCAGTTAGAAAGGTACAAACCTTATCCCAGTGCGAGGAAATGCAACATAAAGACTAAATGTCATGGCAGGGCAGACCAAGCCCCAAGCCTTGGTTGGCAACTGGTCTAGGATCGAAGCTTCGACAAGTGGACAGTTAGAGCATTACTTTGCTTAGCTGGCAGTTTCTTCAGCTTGTCTTGTTCCAGATGTATTGGTGCTATCTTTCCTCTGGAATAAACTTAGGCAGACCAAGAGAGGACTGCATGGGCAACACATGGTCTTCACAATTCAGCCATGGCTTTACGCTATGGAGAGATTATATGTAACAGTGTAGATGATATGATAAGGCTGTGTGTGTGGAAGGCTCGTGTCGATATAGTGGACAAGTCTCGTCTGTTCTATAAACATTCGTTTATTAGTTGAAATCATACATCTTCTAACTGATGATGGTAAACACGGACATCTTTACTGTTCTCCTAGTTAAATCCCAAGTCCCCAGTGACGTGTGTGCAACTCCTCGATACGTCTACCCATTCGTGCATACACGTTCACTAACTATGATTTCCCACTAGTTAATGAATGCGCAGCATTCATTAACTCTCTACTCCTAAGCTAACTCCCTTTACTGTTATAATTATTATGCCTTTATTTTTTTAAGCACGGTTTAAATAACTATCGTCTGTCAAGACAAAAGGTGCCAGTTAAAATTAAACGTCAAAGTAGTTGGGAAAGAACAGCGATAGAGGGCTTAGTTCCTGGAAGTGGTTGACCAGCATAAAGATGGACTCATTGCAGACATCTTGGACATGAGAGTTCATGAGATGGGTAATTTGTGGGTTATAACAGTATCTCTCGTTGTTTGACTTCAACATTGACAGTCGTTGCTGACAAGATAAAAGTAAAAGTAAAATCTCCATGCCATTAGACATATTGTGTATAAGGTAAAGTAAAAACAAAAGTAAAGCACTCTTTTATGTTGGGTATATGGTGCTGTCCCCAATATTTGTATAGACCAATCAGCACTGTAGAGAAGATGTGGTCGGTATCACACTGACTGTCATTATTTCTCCTGACGTTTCCTGGCACACATTTTACACTGGGACAGTTTGGAAGCTCAGGCCAGTTTGTATAGAAATCTGCCCCAATATGGATTCAACCACGGGAAGTCTAGGCTGGTAGGCAAGTGTGCTAGCCAGTACCCTACTGCAGCTTTCAGAAACTGAAATACCTCGACCATATTAAAAGTGAACAACCATTTGGAAAGTTTAGAGGTCGGCATGGCTGAATGGTTCTCATTCCCTCATATTCTCGTGAGTAACGTAATCTGCACGGGAATCGGTAGCGGTTCTCCCTGCGTTGGTAACTTACGAGGTATGTGAGCCTGTCGCTCAGAACGTCAAACTACTGAGCGTAATCTTGCCTAGTACATCAACAGCACCTGAAAAATGCTGATGTTGACTGCAACATCCTGTAAGGGATATGCGAAACAAAAAACATGGCTGAATGAATAAGAATGCATGCTCTTAAACTTCGGGTGTGCTGATGCCATGGTAGTAGGTTCAACCTGAACAGTGGTCAATTGGACTGAAATATTGACTTCTCGTAATTGACTTGGGGGAATAAATTACAAGTATCTCAGAAGTCAGTGGGTTGGCTTGATGGCAATGGCCACTGGTGATAGAGAACGCTAATCCACACGTAGAAATTAGTTCAGTGCACTAGAGTAGCAGCACTTGAATGGGCTATGCTTGAGTTCAAAGCGAGCAATCGCAAATAAAACAAAGCATTGATAATGCTTATTGGGGGCTCGTCGCCGCTGAACGTGTTGCATGGAGGACAAACTTCAGAAATAGAATAAAGACACAGGAGCAAATTATTGCAGATAAGTCACACACCGAGCGTGTGAGATGTAAGATGGTGCATGATGGTGGAAATGACCACGTGTTCACATGCACTCACTGTAGACCGACATTTACGGCGTGAATTGGCCTTATTAGTCACATTCACTACCGCCATAGGTAAAAGTTATTATGCCTTTTTGAAGCACTAACTATCGTCTGTCAAGACGGCAAGGTGCCAATATGTATATATATAATAGAAGAATTGGTCCCTGACAGAAAGTGGCAGAACACGACCAACATGGCGGTGGACATAGGACATTACAGACAGCCTGGGCATGGACATGTATGAGGCAGGGGATTGGTAAAGGATCAAGAATCTTTTGAGTGGTTTGTTATGAGTGATGTTCTACAAAAGATTTCCTTCAAGAAGATGATGATGATAATGGGTGTTAAAAAGAACTTTAACATTTATGTTTCATTTCTCACAGAACCTGCCCAGGCGATCAAATATCCAAACATGATTCCAGAATATGCCACTAGAGCTGCAATTGCTGACCAACTCATGGATACTGATGATGGTTATATTCCCATTCCTTACTACAGGATGGAGGCAGTTCCTAGAGGTGAATTGGTTGCATTTTTCTAACTCTTGAATAGGAGAGCAATATGTTTGTAGGAGCTCATATTAGTGGCATTGCTATCTGTATTATGAAGAGGAGAAGGTGATTTTGTAACATTCGACTTGAATATAGTACAGATACTGCTAAAGGAGTTGAAATTCTGTGACTTCTTATTTCCTAGGTTGACACTTTATGAGTTATGGGACCAGTTACTTTGTTGTTCTTCTACTGCTCTGTATCTCCCATCGGAGCCTAGCCCCTGCACAAACTCACTCCAAGCCCTCTCATCCGTTGCTGTTTCCTGCAGCTTCTTCCATGTCCCCCCCCCCCCCTTTCCTATATTACACTGGTCTACACACATTTTGTGCCTTACATTTTATAGCTGTTCTTGTGTTGCTGATTTCAAAAATGTAATCAGATCTTTTCTGTCAGCTCTAGTTTTTTAGATAACTAAGAATGACCTTAGTAGGGCAATTGTTATGTACAAGCCTAGAGTTAGGTGCCATCAGTGACATTTTGACTGTAATCTGCATTCATATTATATGTAATTACTGTGCATTTATTACTTTCATATAAAACACCAAATATGTACGCGTATTAAAACTTTATCACTAACAATTTTTATCTGTAGTCAACACACAAAAAGCTTCTTTTCGAGGACTTCCTATAATGTGATATGCTGGGACAGTCATGCTTAAGGGTCCAACAGTAATCTGCCATCAAGTGGGCATCCCAAAGTCCCTGGTATCTCTCGTCCATTGTTTTTATATCTTGGTGAAATCTTTCACCTCGCTTCTCGTTAAAGTCGCCAAGATTCTCAGGAAAGAAATGTAAATGTTTATGTAGGTAGTACAATTTTATGTTCACGTGGATTCAAGCTTACAAAAATTCGACAGCATGTTTTCAACCAATTCAGAATAATCTTCTGCTTTAAAGTTACCCGGAAAGTTTTGCACAACTAAATCTCATGATGACCAGGCTGTGGACTCTGTTATGTTCATCGAATCAATCAATTTTTGATCGTTTATTAACTTTCTCATTTGAGGTCCGTCAAAAATTCCAGCTTTAAGTTTTTCTATGCTCAGTCATATGCTTCCACCTGTCATGTCTCAACTCTTTAATCTAACAAAGTGTTCCATGTTTGTAGGTTACATGGAGCCATGTACTTCTATTTGTCATGTCTCAACTCTTTAATCTAACAAAGTGCTCAATGTTTGCAGGTTACATGGAGCCATGTGCTTCCTTCCACCTGTCATGTCTCAACTCTTCAGTCTAACCAAGTGTTCCATGTTTGCAGTTTACTGTTATTTTTTTACAATCTAACAGTGTTCAATGTTTGCATGTGTTATTATTGATAACCATAAATCTAACCAAGTGTTCCATGTTTGCAGGTTACTATGTTATTATTGATAACCAGAAATCTAACCAAGTGTTCCATGTTTGCAGGTTACTGTGTTATTATTGATAACCAGAAGTTTACATCGGATCCAGCAGACCCAAAAGCCATTCAATATCTGGGAGATCGGGCAGGTTCTGAGAAGGACAGCGGTATGGAACTGTGTTGTTTTTGGATGTAGGGATCACTGGGAGTGTGTGAGTGAGATGTAAGCTGTATGTATGTATCTAAGTGGATGTATGTGCCTCCATGGATATAATGCCACCGTGGATGTATGGGCCTCCGTGGATGTATGAGAATATGTGGATATATGTGCCTACATGATGTATGAGGCTATGTGGATGTATGTGCCTCCCTCCTTGAATGTATGAGACTGGGGATATATGAGCCTCCGTGGATGTATGTGGATGTATAAGCCTATATGGATATATGTGTCTCTGTGGATGTATGTGTCCGTGGATGTGTGTAGCAATGTGGATATATAGGCCTCCGTTAATGTATGAGGCTATGTGGATATATGTACCTCCATGAATGTATGAGCCTATGTGGATGTATGTTCCTCCGAGTATGTATGTATTTTCACATATGAGACATCATTTATGTGTGCGTGTAGGACAATCTTTATTCTAGTTAACAAGCAGGCCTGCATATATCGTGCGAGGACTGAACACAAAAACAACATCATACATTTATACGGAAGTTAGCATGGCTGAACGGATAAGAGCACTGTGTCTTAAACATCCAGTGTGACGATGCCGAAGTTCACCCCTACACTGCTCAGCTGGATTATAATGTTGTCTTCTCAGTTAAGGACGAGAAGTCAACGTTTTAGTAAGTCACTAGTACTTCAGAAGTCGGAGTAGGTTCACCTGATGGCGAAGGACACTGATAATATGGAAAACTAATTCACACACAAAAATCAGTCAGTGCACTAGAAGTAATAGCATGTGTGTGGTCTACACCTGAGTTCAAAAGCGAGTGAGCGAAGGAAACAAACATCAGATTCTTGTGCACGCGTACAGGGGCAGGGACAACACAGCCACCATGGAGATAGAACTTTAGTAGCAACTTGGGAGAGAAGTCTCTATTCAGGGGCAGCGACAACACAGCCACCGTGGAGATAGTACTTTAATAGCTACCAGCCAGCTCCAGGGATTAATCACACTGTGCCGAATATCAAAGTGAATGGTCATAGACTGAGTGTTGTGGACAAATTCACCTATCTTGGCAGCACTGTGTCACAAGCTGCCACAATTGATGATGAAGTGAATGCAAGAATCTCCAAGGCCAGCGCGGCCTTTGGCAGACTGTACAAGAATGTATGGGACAGAGTTGGAATAAGCCTGCAAACAAAGCTAAAAGTCTACAAAGCAGTTGTATTATCCACACTGCTATATGCTTGTGAAACCTGGACTGTTTATCAGCGACACGCTAGGAAATTAAACCACTTCCACACAGTCTGCCTTAAGGAAGCTACTGAAGATTAAATGGCAAGACAAGATCCCAGACACTGAAGTCCTAGAAAGAGCATCCATGCCCAGTATCCACACTCTACTAATGAAGAATCAGATTCGCTGGGCTGGTCACTTGACTCGCATGCCAGATCACAGGCTCCCTAAACGAATTTTTTTACGGCGAGTTGCGTTGTGGTAAACGCTCCCAAGGCGGCCAGAGGAAACGCTTTAAAGACACTCTGAAAATCTCACTGAATGCTTTTGGAATTCAACATGACACCTGGGAGACTGCAGCCAGAGACCGAAATTCGTGGCGTGCATCATTACGCAAGGGTGCAGTCACGTGTGAGGCAACCAGGACTGCAAGAGCTGTGAAGAAAAGGCAGGACAGAAAAACCACTGCAGGAAATCCTCCTCCAGAAATGTCAAGCATTCTTTGTCCACATTGTCAAAGAACATTTCGAGCCAAAATAGGCCTTATCAGCCATCTTAGAACTCACGGCTCCATACTTTCAACCCCACTGGATGAAATGAATGGTTATCATCATTCTTGATGGACAAACAACAAAAACTTTAATAGCAACTTGGGAGAAAAGTCTCTATTCAGGGGCAGGGACAACTCAGCCACCATGGAGATAATGCTTTAGTAGCAACTTGGGAGAAAAGTCTCTATTCAGGGGCAGGGACAACCTGAAAGGACATGATTAGATTTATGAGTTTAAACGCAGTCTTCCTGAGGATACCCTACCAACCAACCAACCAACCAACCATGATAAGACAGAAATCATTCTAACAACAATGTTGAGCTGCCATACTGGACATGTCTGAAATCTTCCGGTCCAATGTGGCAGATAAGCGGGTGATGCATTAAAGCCTTAGAGTGTTATTTACTTCTGGTCATGGTTTGCATTTTCCTCATTTGGACTTGTAGTACATGGATCCGTCGCCCAGCTACTGAGTTGAGTGCTTGTGGATTTCATATGGAATGCTTCTTCGCCTGTCTGCGGGGCGTTGTGCTGTGAATGCATGCTCAGAAAAATGGGGGAGGGAAGGGGGTGGCACAGGATTAGAGTAATTATAGAGTGGCCCACTGCCGTGAGGTTGAAACTGCAACTTACTAATTAACTAACTAACTGGACATGTGAGAATTAAAACAGTTTTGAAATTTGACTGTAATAATGAATTGTGAAATGACTGACAGACTGGCACCTTGCTGTCTTGATAAACAATTAATTGTAAAATGGAGTTATTCTCCTCCATGGTACAAAGCCTGGGCTGGATTTAGAGACCATGTGTTTGTTGCCCACGCAGTATGATCCCTCTCCCAGCCTTCCTAGTTTACTCCAGAAGAAAGGTAACACTAACACGTCTGGAACAAGACAAGCTGCAAAAGGTACCAGATCAGCAAAGCAATGCACTAACTAACTGTCCACATGTCGGCGTCTCCATCCAGGATCAGTTGCCCACCAAGGCGTAGGGTCTGGTCTACCCTGCCATGATATTTAGACTTTAGGTTGCATTTCCTCGCACTTGAGCAAGGCTCTTACCCTCCAAATTGCTTTCCGCCCAAAGCCGTGAGCACAATGTGAGGTGTCGGGTTTGGTGAGTGCCGCCCAGCATTCGGCGCTAAGAGAAAGCAAGTAGAACCTTCTAGTGTCGTACGGTAGCTCAGTAATATAAGACTAAGACCTGAAGTGTGAAATATCAGTGGATAAAATCTTAGTGGGAAATACATGAAGGAAAAAGATACAAATGGCAAATCATTACGTTCATCATTACGTTCCAGACAGGCGTGGGCAATCATGGTTCGCCATCTTACATGGTTACCAGAGTCTCTAATCAAAGTCTGTGTTCTTGTCCCAACAATGCCATGCTGCCAAACCATCCAGGTATTTATTCCCTCTGCCTTCCTCTTGCTCTCTTCCCATCAAGCTTGCAAGTTGTCACAACATTTTCAAGTCAGTTTCTTCTCATAACATGTCCAAAAAATCTTGACTGTCTAAGTCTAATTTTTCCTATCAGTTTCCGTTTTTCATTTGTCTATTGAAAGACTGTCTCATTTGATTTTCTATCCACCCATGGTATTCTTTGCAGGTACCTGACAAGATGCAGCGAAATGTGCCAGGCAATAAATCGTACTATATATGGTTTGTGTCTTCGTTATTCAAATTCACTACGGGAAAACATTGTTTTGATAAATAAAAATGTAATGAAATAATTATTGCCATTGGATCTGATGAGAATTTACAAATACTGGATCGCATCTTTGCCATGTTGTTTTTTTTTTCTATTTAGAAAAAAAGTCCAGTACCAATTTTGTGAGACTATTCACTGTATTGTTATCACTAGGATAATCTTAACACAGTGCACAAACCCCATAGCCGCAGCAAGGATCCAGATGTGTGTATACCCGAATCACACGTGTTGTAAATATTCTTTTGTGACTGGGTTAAAGACAATTGTTAATTTAACCTGATCAAGGCAACATTTGGATGTGAGTGAGTCATCAACCATTTCACAATCACTACAGAAGAAAATCCGAGCTGTAGAACTGAAATGTTAGAGAGAAATTCTGAGAATATTTTGGACCAGGAAAGAGAAAAGTCCTGACATTCTACCAAATCTGAACATCAGGGAAAACCCGGATTCAAACACAGCATCAAGTCTCGGAAACTGAAATACCTTGGACACATTAAATGTGACAGTGACTTGGATATAACAGTGATGGAGGAGATGGTTGCTGGAAGAAGTAGCAGGGGTCGAGCAGCACAAGGATGGTCACAGGACAGCAGACACTTTGAGTATGACAATACATGAAGCAGGGAAACTGGCAAAGGCTTACACATATTTTCCGCAGGCCGTGATAAGGGGCAACGTCCTGCGGAGGAACTGCTACAAGAATAGCCTGTTTGGTCTGCTCCTTTTTATGTCCTACTAACGAGAATGTGCAATGTGCACATGGGTGCTCCAGGCTTTCACCCGTGTCTGAGAAGGCTAGATGTCCAGTCCACTACTCTGGGATCGGAGGAGTAGACCACACATGTGTTGTTTTGTAGAAATCCAAATAGGATAACACTGGGAATCAAACCAGATCTCCCCGGGAAGGTTAACCCGGTCAACAAATGCCCGCAGAAGTCGGATGTGTCGGCCTAACGGCGCAAGAACTCAGCTCTGCTGTAAACAGGCACAACGCAATCACATCCGGAAAAAAAAACTCAGGATGAACGCAGCAGAAGAAGAAGAAACCAGATCTGAATGAGTTACAGGTGGATGTTGTACCTCTGAGCCACTTCTTCTTCTTCTTCTTCTTCTTCTTCTTCTTCTTCTTCTTCTTCTTCTTCTTCTTCTTCTTCTTCTTCTTCTTCTTCTTCTTCTTCTTCTTCTTCTTCTTCCTCCTCCACCTCATCGTATAGCATAATTCCTCAACGATCATATGCCATGCCCTTTGTTGAACTGATGGTGATTGGCTGGATTTTACAGCTACAGTTTTCTGTGTTTAGTTTAGTCGACGGATCAACATCACAGTACACAGATGTAACCCAAAAGTTATCCCTTCTACTCATAACTCAAGCCTGAGTCCGGAGAATCTAAGTTCAGTGCACGAACTCCATAGCACCGGCGAGGATCCTGAAATACTTTGGGTAGATTTTTAACTCAGAATTTTGCCCAGGCAGCACCGTTAGGCTACTCTATTTCGATTTCCAACTGCCAAGGGTTTTTTTTATGTGCGCAACAATACACACGGTCGTCCGATCTCACTACCCAGAGACTAGGTTATCTATGAGATGAGGCAGCCAGTATCATGCCAACCTTCCATGGTCCCCTCTGAGGACATGCTTGGTGGGTCACAGTGTGGTTCTATACCTCCCTATGTGCGTGTGTGCGTGCATGCGTGCGTGTGTAATTTGTAAGAAACTACACAACTACACATTAATATGTAGGATGGCCGCAGGAGAGAGAGAGCGAGAGAGAGAGAGAGAGAGAGAGAGAGAGAGAGAGAGAGAGAGAGAGAGAGAGAGAGAGAGAGAGAGAGAGAGAGTCTTATACATATACTCCCAATATATTATACATATATTATTTATATACAACTCCACATTAATGTGTATATTTTTTTTAAACAGCGGCACTGAGGAATAGTTTTGAAAGGTTACAGTTCATAGTTGCGCTGAAGATCAATTTGACGGATGTAGAAATTGTTCAGTTTCTCAAGAACATCTCAGCTACAGACCACACTAACTATGATTGTTTCGTTTGCTGCATTTTGTCGCATGGAGAGGCTAATCATGTTTTTGGTGTCAATGGACGGACAGTTCAACTCAGCACCATCACATCAATGTTCAGGTTATTACATTTGTTGTTTGCAAGCTTTTATATCTATCTCTATTGTCTTTTTATGTTCATCATTACGTTCCAGGCAGGTGTGGGCAATCATGGTTCGCCATCTTACATGGTTACCAGAGTCTCTAATCAAAGTCTGTGTTCTTGTCCCAATGATGCCATGCTGCCAAACCATCCAGGTATTTATTCCCTCTGCCTTCCTCTTGCTCTCTTCCCATCAAGCTTGCAAGTTGTCACAACATTTTCAAGTCAGTTTCCTCTCATAACATGTCCAAAAAATCTTGACTGTCTAAGTCTAATTTTTCCTATCAGTTTCCGTTTTTCATTTGTCTATTGAAGGACTGTCTCATTTCATTTTGTATCCACCCATGGTAATCTTTGCATTCTTCTCAAAAACCATATATCCACTGCCATTAGATGTTTCTCAGCTTGTCTGTTAATTGTCCATGTTTCACACACATACAACAATATGGGTTTTATATAGCACTTCAACGCTCTTTGTCTCACTGCAATTGACAAATTTTGCAGAAAGCCATCTTTACCATGGCAAATCTTGATCTAATCTCTGCATCTTCCATCAAATGTTACGAATTTCCGAAATAGTTATACTGGTCGCCTGTTTAAGAATATTTCCTTTCACTTGGATTATTACTATGTGGTATTTCTTTCTTCTTGGAGACGACCATGATCTCTGTTTTCTTACAATTCAATTCCAAACCTAGTTTCTCACTGTCTATAATAACCTCATCCACCAAATGTTGTAGATCCTGCTCGTTGTCAGCAATCAATACTGTATCGTCTGCATATATTTTTGATGCTTTGTCCACCGAATGCAACTCCTTTCATATCCTCTAAATTTCTCATAATATTGTCACTATAAAGAGGAAAAGAGCTGGAGATATCACACATTCCTGTCGCACACCTCTCCTGATGGGCTGGAATTGACTTATTTCATTATCAATTTTTATGTTAGTTTATTTCATTTGATAAGTTCTCATATTTCTGTCATAAATTGCAACTCTTTAGGTAAAAAATGTAAAAAGGTTCAGGGGAACCATGGTGGTGTTTTGACTAGACATTGGCCTGCTGGTCGTGCGTTCAAGGGAACAATGGTGGTGTGTTGGCTAGACCTGGTCTGGCGGTCATGGGAACCTTGGTGTTGTGTTGGCTAAACCTGGCCTGCTAGTCATGAGAACCTTTGGTGTTATGTTGGCTAGACACTGGCCTGGTGGTCAGGGGAACCATGGTAGTGTGTTGTCTACACCTTGTCTGGTGGTCAGGGGAACCATGGTGATGTGTTGTCTACACCTTGTCTGGCGGTCAGGGGAACCATGGTGGTGTGTTGTCTACACCTTGTCTGGTGGTCAGGGGAACCATGGTGGTGTGTTGTCTACACCTTGTCTGGCGGTCAGGGGAACCATGGTGGTGTGTTGTCTACACCTTGTCTGGCGGTCAGGGGAACCATGGTGGTGTGTTGTCTACACCTTGTCTGGCGGTCAGGGGAACCATGGTGGTGTGTTGTCTACACCTTGTCTGGCGGTCAGGGGAACCATGGTGGTGTGTTGTCTACACCTTGTCTGGTGGTCAGGGGAACCATGGTGGTGTGTTGTCTACACCTTGTCTGGTGGTCAGGGGAACCTATGGTGGTGTGTTGTCTACACCTTGTCTGGCGGTCAGGGGAACCATGGTGGTGTATTGTCTACACCTTGTCTGGCGGTCAGGGGAACCATGGTGGTGTGTTTTCTACACCTTGTCTGGCGGTCAGGGGAACCATGGGGGTGTGTTGTCTACACCTTGTCTAGCGGTCAGGGGAACCATGGTGGTGTGTTGTCTACACCTTGTCTGGGGGTCAGGGGAACCATGGTGGTGTGTTGTCTACACCTTGTCTGGTGGTCAGGGGAACCATGGTGGTGTGTTGTCTACACCTTGTCTGGTGGTCAGGGGAACCATGGTGGTGTGTTGGCTAGACACTGGCCTATTGGTCATGGGTTCAGGGGAACCATGGAGTGTATTGGCTAGAAACTGGCCTGCTGGTTTCCCCAGCGTTTAATATCTCTTGTGTTCTCATGGTGTGATTGCAGCGTTGCCCCAGAGTTTTAATATCGCTTGTGTTCTCATGATGTGACCTCAGGGTTGCCCCAGAATTTAACATTGCTTGTGTTCTCATGATGTGATCTTCAAAATGCTGATATTCTTGTCCTTATTTGGGTGAAAATCTACTTTTGTAAATTTGCCATCTGTAGCACTTTAATAGTGGTCTTCTTAGCCATCCATGGAATTCTTCATATCATGACATTATCAACATAATAATCTCACCACTATGGCAACATAGCCTAACTCAAGTAACCCTAATCCACAGAGCTCCATTGTGTCCTTCTCTGGCAAGAAAGCCGAAGCTGTTTTTCATGGCAAGTAGTCGTAGTAAAGGCCCCGGAAGAGGTAAGCAATTGCTCTTGTCCTAAAATGTCTCTGCCTACATTTCTGAGCAGTTATACATGATAGATGTCATATATACATCAGAACAATTCTGACAGAATCATTCACAATGAACAAATCATAATAATATCATAAAGTGAGTTACATTGCTCTGTTTTGTCGGGACTCTGCCTCAATACATCTGGTTTTGACAAGCATTTCGGGTTCCAAAGATTGCTGTTATGTTGCCGGAGGCTCACAGTTGGTGTGAGCGCTCAATCTTGATTAATAAAAAGTCGCTTAAAAGGTCATCAGGGTCAACTTCATTGCACTGAGTTTTATCCCATATGGCTCAGTCTCTTTCCGCAGCGCTGGTTGCTGAAAGCGTCGCACAAAGCACAAACTCTTTAGCTCCAGGAGTCGTCCCAGGAGTCTCCGAAAAAATGCACTCGTGAACCGAAGGACATGGCCCGGAATCAAACCCAAAACCTTTGGAGTCCAAATCAGACGGCTTGACCACTTCGCCACAGAGACTCCTACCTTGTAAAATACCCCATGGCTCGTGCATTCATAACCAAAAGTCCCACTCCTGGCTTTCACTTGGCGGACCTGTTTTAACTAACAGTAGAAGGGTCGGCGGCGAGTCTCTCGTGCTGTTAAAATAACCAGAATGCTCTATATGTGTATGCACGTACATTCATGCGGAGACACGTGTGTGCGTGCCCACACATCTAAACTCAAGTAAGACCACAGTCTGCTCTAGTAAAAGTGCTGAAGACGGAGGCATCCAGCCATGGAGGCGCACCAAATAAAATAAGGATGCCACGCAATTACGCAATGAGATATGTTGATTACTGAAAAACTTTATGGTGCTCACCCTGCTTGGGGCTTTGGACCCCAAGGCAGGTGTATTGCCGGGTCCTATGCCTCGAAAGGGTCCAACCAAAAAGACTGGAGGTCCTTCTCAGATGTCCTGTTGGGCCAGGGGACCTGAGAATAGAGCATCTGGCCATACCAAACAGAGATTAAAAATAATGCACTGGAATGCGGAGGGAGTCAGTAACAAAAACAAAAACAAAACAACAACAAAAAAGAGCTAGAAAACATCTTGTACCAAGAAAAAGAGAGTGTGTTGCTTGCAAGAGACTCACCTCAATAAAACTATAGCTTTCAAAATCAGAAGCTATCAGTGTTATCGATCTGACCAAAAGAACAGACAAAAAGGTGAAGTTTTAGAAAATAACATCACAGCTTCCCAAATTGAAGTTTACATGGAAGGGGCTGAATATGAGACATTTAAAATTAAGACAGACAGTACAGATCTACATCTGATCAATTACTACTGTCAAAGTGACCTCTCACAGGCACTTGACACACTACTATTCAAGGAAAAAATTGATTATGTGTGGCGATTTAAACGGCCACTTGCAGAGCTGGAGCTATGATCACATGTACCAGAGAGGAGAGAGACTGGAAGACTGGCAGGATGAGAATAGATTCAACTTGATTAACAAGCCGTCTGACCCACATACTCAAGATCATGGCACACTACAACTACACCCGACCTGGCTCTTCACTCACCAGACCTGGAGTGGAACATCATACGAATTATTAGGAAATAACTTGGTGGTAGTGACCATCGGCCAGTCTGTCTAACTGTAGAAAATGAGCTTGTAAGTGAAAGCAGCACCCTCTCGAGGTGGAACTACAACGAACGAACAACCAATTTTTATTTTCAAAGGGTTAAGACTTGGGCAAGCAGGCCCGTCGACATTCTGTCCCTTCTTCTCAAATTCCTCTCATACATTATTTCATTCAACATCACTTATGAAGCTAATCTTAGACAACAGAACGAAGCTATGCGGGTCATTCTGGGATGCACCAGAGACGCCCCAGTAGTGTGTATGCGTTACATCCTTGGTCTGCCGACTGTTGCTGGTAGGCTCAAGGTGATGCAGGCGAAGGCATACCTCAGAGTATCTGCAGACACAGATCACCCGATGCATGAGACGCTGGACGCAGTTTAGGGTCAGAGACTGATAAGAGGGAAATCATGGATGGCTCAGGCGGAGGATACGATCAGACAGGTGTGCATCCTGGAGAACATTTGGCGAGGAGAGGAGTGGGTCAGAGTGCCAGCGGAGCAATCAGACTTGTGCAGAGTTATAATCACAATGAGCCGGGAGTGTAGGGAGTGGCCAGCAGGGGCCACGGAAGTGGAAATCCAGCAACTAATTCAGGATAATGCTCGCTCGGGTGATGTGATTATCTACACAGATGGGTCGGTGTTGAGAGGTAGGAGAAGTGCCTGGGGGTTCTTAGCAAAAGCTAATGGTCGATGTTCGGTGCAGGAGAGCCTGGCATATGATACCACAACATCTAGCTTAAGAATGGAGATGGAGGTGGTCAGTGCAGCTTTCCGCTGGATGGAGAATACGATACACACACACACACATCGTGATTGTAACTGACTCAGAAAGCATGCTTAGTAAGGGGAGGAAAGGCAAGCTTCGGGCAGAGTGGCTTGCTTTGCTTCGGAGGTCACGAGTGGCAAGCATCGCCTGGATCTTTTCTCCGAGGCATGCTGGTGTGCTGGGGAATGAACAGGCTGACAGATTGGCTGGCTCTGCAAAATTTGGTGGAGTACTGATGCATGACAAGCAGACATGGTTACGGCCTTGTGGGAGCACGTGTACATATCGGAGGAATAAATGGATCACCATGGTCTGGCAAGAATGAGACAGCGAGGAGTGATGAGGGGATCTGACCGACGCTCAAAGGAAAGGTGAGACAGACATATAATCAGATTGCTACTGGTACTATTGGTATTGGAACTCTTTGCTGGGTACTGAGGATGGGGACGGAGCGCTTATGGGAATGCCGCGAATGCTGTGATGTCGGTTCCTAAATCAATCAATCAATTAATCAGACAACAAAACAACAATAAGCATTAATACGCAGGAAAAATAATCAATAATATATGACTCACTGAGGTAATGTTTACCATGAGCATGATAAATACCTAAGGAAGGTGTAACGTGCCATGCATATGGGAATGTTTATTAACTAGTTGTCATTTGAGATAAAATACCATTATTATGTGTGTGTGTGTGTTTTTTTTTTTTTTTTGGGGGGGGGGGGGGGGGGAGGGGGAATGTAGTCTCTACTGAGTAAGTGTTCTAACAGGTTGTGACTAAGTATAATGATTGGTGGTGTCTTTGATTTCTTGTGGAAGATTGTTCCACAACTAAGCTTGTTTTATATGTCTATCCTAGGTTTAGGGACATGAAGTATATTTAAACTAAAGACTAATAAATAGAGAGCATATAATGGATTCCCCCCCCCCCCAACCCCCAGTACATACTGGTGTGGTGGAAAACGAGCAGATGGACAGATTGGCTGGGTCCGCAGCACTTGGCGGTGTATTGGTACATAGTAAAGAATCCTTTGCGATCATGGTTTACTACAGAAGAACAGATTGTTCATCACGACCTGGATAATTGTGCTGCGGGGAGTGACCAAAGGATCAGACCTACTCCCAGGACTCTGATGAAAGATCACACGGACACACAGTCAGGCTGCTAGTGGTTCTATTAGTATTGGGACTCATCACTGGCTGTTGAACATGAAGATAGGGCACATAGGGCATGTCCTGAGTACCGTGATGTCATCTCTTGGCTCAATTCAACAAAAGTCCCTAGCCTTTCACTTTCCCTAGTCTACTTACAAGGCAGCAGATGTATATCTCACTTCATGCATTGAGTTGTCCGACATGGGAGACCCTAAATTTAGCTACGTTGCCTTTGGCAAAGCTCTTGAGGTCATAGGAACACACAAGTTCCTCTACAACTTCATGGTGGGGACACACAAGAAGAGAAGTAAACTAAATGGTGGCACAGTTTTGAGGATATTCATATCCTCTTCTTGTTTATAAAAGATTATTTAAAAAAAAAAAAAAATTAAAATTGAATTGAATCTTTTCATCATACATCATTCTTTGTCACCCTCTGCCTCTCTCGTCTAGAATTTTACCTATATAATCCCAGGTTTTGTAACTCATTTGATGTGGGATATATGCATGGATGAGTTTTCTATCTCTTCCACAGTGGCTTGCCAGGGTCTCTGTCCTGATGTACCTCACATGTTTCACACACTCTTTTGTCGTACATTATGTGATTTGACAACAGTGGGTATTTATTGCTGAAATATGGTTTTATTTTCACATATGTCACAGCTGTACAGGAACCAGAGCCCCAAATTCAAACAGACGGGCCAGAGATTGACTTTGATTCCGCAGAGTGGGTACCGAATGAGGCAGATTTTCTGGTTGGATATGCAACAGTCACTCATGTGTCATACCGCAACAGATTCCAAGGAACATTCTACATCAATGAACTGACCAAAGTCCTCGACAAATATGCTCATAGGTAAGTCAGTAGTCGTACAGCCCAGTAATGTATCATCAGACATATTGGGTATATGGTGTTTGGCCTGTTTATTCCATGACTGAATGTCACAGCATGGTTGAGCATTATGTGTCGGGTAGCATGGTTGAACATTATGTGTGGGGTAGCATGGTTGAACATTATGTGTGGGGTAGCATAGTTGAAGATCGTGTGTGGGGTAGCATGGTTGAATATTATGTGTGGGGTAGCATGGTTGAATATTATGTGTGGGGTAGCATGGTTGAATATTATGTGTGGGGTAGCATGGTTGAACATTATGTGTGGAGTAGCATGGTTGAACATCACATGTGGGGTAGCATGGTTGAACATCACATGTGGGGTAGCATGGTTGAACATCACATGTGGGGTAGCATGGTTGAACATTATGTGTGGGGTAGCATGGTTGAACATTATGTGTGGGGTAGCATGGTTGAACATCACATGTGGGGTAGCATGGTTGAACATCACATGTGGGGTAGCATGGTTGAACATCACATGTGGGGTAGCATGGTTGAACATTATGTCTGGGGTAGCATGGTTGAACATTATGTCTGGGGTAGCATGGTTGAACATCACATGTGGGGTAGCATGGTTGAACATCACATGTGGGGTAGCATGGTTGAACATCACATGTGGGGTAGCATGGTTGAAATCACATGTGGGGTAGCATGGTTGAACATCACATGTGGGGTAGCATGGTTGAACATTATATGTGGGGTAGCATGGTTGAATATCACATCTAGAGTAGCATGGTTGAATATCACATCTAGAGTAGCATGGTTGAATATCATATCTAGAGTAGCATGGTTGAATATCACATCTAGAATAGCATGGTTGAACATTACATCTAGAGTAGCATGGTTGAATATCACATCTAGAGTAGCATGGTTGAACATTACATCTAGAGTAGCATGGTTGAACATCTCATATAGGGTAGCATGGCAGAACATTACATCTAGAGTAGCATGGTTGAACATTACATCTAGAGTAATATGGTTGAATATCACATCTAGAGTAGCATGGTTGAATATCACATCTAGAGTAGCATGGTTGAACATTACATCTAGAGTAGCATGGTTGAATATTACATCTAGAGTAGCATGGTTGAATATCACATCTAGAGTAGCATGGTTGAATATCACATCTAGAGGAACATGGTTGAATATCACATCTAGAGTAGCATGGTTGAATATCACATCTAGAGTAGCATGGTTGAATATTATATCTAGAGTAGCATGGTTGAACATCTCATATAGGGTAGCATGGTAGAACATTACATCTAGAGTAGCATGGTTGAACATTACATCTAGAGTAGCATGGTTGAATATCACATCTAGAGTAGCATGGTTGAATATCACATCTAGAGTAGCATGGTTGAATATCACATCTAGAGTAGCATGGTTGAACATTACATCTAGAGTAGCATGGTTGAATATTACATCTAGAGTAGCATGGTTGAATATCACATCTAGAGTAGCATGGTTGAATATCACATCTAGAGTAGCATGGTTGAATATCACATCTAGAGTAGCATGGTTGAACATCTCATATAGGGTAGCATGGTAGAACATTACATCTAGAGTAGCATGGTTGAACATTACATCTAGAGTAGCATGGTTGAATATCACATCTAGAGTAGCATGGTTGAATATCACAGCTAGAGTAGCATGGTTGAATATCACATCTAGAGTAGCATGGTTGAACATTACATCTAGAGTAGCATGGTTGAATATTACATCTAGAGTAGCATGGTTGAATATCACATCTAGAGTAGCATGGTTGAATATCACATCTAGAGTAGCATGGTTGAACATCACATCTAGAGTAGCATGGTTGAATATTACATCTAGAGTAGCATGGTTGAATATCACATCTAGAGTAGCATGGTTGAACATACATCTAGAGTAGCATGGTTGAACATTACATCTAGAGTAGCATGGTTGAATATCACATCTAGAGTAGCATGGTAGAATATCACATCTAGAGTAGCATGGTTGAATATCACATCTAGAGTAGCATGGTTGAATATCACATCTAGAGTAGCATGGTTGAATATTATATCTAGAGTAGCATGGTTGAATATCACATCTAGAGTAGCATGGTTGAATATCACATCTAGAGTAGCATGGTTGAATATTATATCTAGAGTAGCATAGTTGAATATCACATCTAGAGTAGCATGGTTGAACATTACATCTAGAGTAGCATGGTTGAACATTACATCTAGAGTAGCATGGTTGAATATCACATCTATAGTAGCATGGTTGAACATCACATGTGGGGTAGCATGGTTGAACATCACATGTGGGGTAGCATGGTTGAACATCACATGTGGGGTAGCATGGTTGAACATCACATGTGGGGTAGCATGGTTGAACATCACATGTGGGGTAGCATGGTTGAACATTATATGTGGGGTAGCATGGTTGAATATCACATGTAGAGTAGCATGGTTGAACATTACATCTAGAGTAGCATGGTTGAACATTACATCTAGAGTAGCATGGTTGAATATCACATCTAGTGTAGCATGGTTGAATATCACATCTAGAGTAGCATGGTTGAATATCACATCTAGAGTAGCATGGTTGAATATCACATCTAGAGTAGCATGGTTGAACATTACATCTAGAGTAGCATGGTTGAACATTACATCTAGAGTAGCATGGTTGAATATCACATCTATAGTAGCATGGTTGAATATCACATGTGGGGTAGCATGGTTGAACATCACATGTGGGGTAGCATGGTTGAACATCATATGTAGGGTAGCATGGTTGAACATCACATGTGGGGTAGCATGGTTGAACATCACATTAGAGTAGCATGGTTGAACATCACATGTGGGGTAGCATGGTTGAACATCACATGTGGGGTAGCATGGTTGAACATCACATGTGGGGTAGCATGGTTGAACATTATATGTGGGGTAGCATGGTTGAATATCACATCTAGAGTAGCATGGTTGAATATCACATCTAGAGTAGCATGGTTGAATATCACATCTAGAGTAGCATGGTTGAACATTACATCTAGAGTAGCATGGTTGAACATTACATCTAGAGTAGCATGGTTGAATATCACATCTAGAGTAGCATGGTTGAATATCACATCTAGAGTAGCATGGTTGAACATTACATCTCAAGTAGCATGGTTGAACATCTCATATAGGGTAGCATGGTAGAACATCACATGTGGGGTAGCATGGTTGAACATAACATATATGGTAGCTTGGTTAAACATCACTTGTAGAGTAGCATGGTTGAACATCACATATAGGGTAGCATGATGAACATCACATGTATTGTAGCATGGTTGAATATTATATGTGGAGTAGCATGGTTGAACATCACATGTGGGGTAGCATGGTTGAACATCACATATAGTGTAGCATGGTTGAATATTTCATCTAGAGTAGCATGGTTGAATAATCACACACTTGTTCTTCAAGTACAGTCATACTTTTTCCAATGTCTGAGAAAGGTTGCTATGGCCGTCTCCAACAGTCACACACTCACTCTAAGGGTCCCTGGAACAGCCACAGTGGGCCTTCCTTCACCTTGAGCAGGGTGGCCAAATGCTGCCAAGAGTAGACATGTCCGCAACTTTGGGATCAACAGTGACATCTCAACAATTTGTTAACAACTGAAAGTAAATATCAGGTTTTCAGGAAGCCACCGTGTTGCTAGAATGCTTGCCTGCCGACCCTGTTGTCATGTGTTCGGATCTCCATGGAGGCAGATGTGTGCAAACTCATCTGGGTTCCTGGTTGACATAACCTAAAGTGCTACCAGAAAATGTCCTGGTTGACATAACCTAAAGTGCTACCAGAAAATGTCCTGGTTGACATAACCTAAAGTGCTACCAGAAAATGTCCTGGTTGACATAACCTAAAGTGCTACCAGAAAATGTCCTGGTTGACACAGCCTCAAGTGCTACTAGAATATGTCCTGGTTGACACAGTATAACAGAGCGAGTCTGAATGCAACTGTAGCTGAACGTAACTGTAGGAAATCAAGACAACTCCTTGATGATAAATAAGTGTCTGTTTAATTATGAAGGTTCTCTGGTACAAAAATTGTAGACTGCAAATATCAAAGCTTGTTGACAGTTACCCGGCCGATCGTTACTAACTCCCTATGTCAGCACGTGAGTGTAACTCAAATCTCTAACTACCGTGCTCCTTCGTGCTCATTCCCTTTCCCTTTGCGCAGCATCTTGCGTACCAAACTAACTAAAGCCCATATAACAGGTCATACTGTTATAACAGCCTAAAGTGCTACCAGAAAATTTCCTAGTTGACACAGCCTCAAGTGCCACCAGAAAATTTCCTAGTTGACACAGCCTCAAGTGCTACCAGAAAATGTCCTGGTTGACACAGCCTCAAGTGCTACCAGAAAATGTCCTGGTTGACACAGCCTCAAGTCATACCAGAAAATGTCTTGATTGACACAGCCTCAGGTGCTACCAGAAAATGTCCTAGTTGACACAGCCTCAAGTGCTACCAGAAAATGTCTTGGTTGACACAGTCTCAAGTGCTACCAGAAAATGTCCTGGTTGACATAGCCTCAAGTGCTACCAGAAAATGTCCTGGTTGACACAGCCTCAAGTGCTACCAGAAAATGTCCTGTTTGACACAGCCTCAAGTGCTACCAGAAAATGCCCTGGTTGACACAACCTCAAGTGCTACCAGAAAATGTCCTGGTTGACACAGCCTCAAGTGCTACCAGAAAATGTCCTGGTTGACACAGACTCAAGCGCTACCAGAAAATGTCCTGGAAATTAGAGGCAGCTGGCATGATGTTAACCTTATCACCATCCGTTGAAGTCTCCATGGCGAATTGGTCAAGCCGTTTGACTCGGGCTTCGATCATTGTGGGTTTGATACCAGGCCGCGTCCTTCAGTTCATGAGTGAAATTTTTCGGAGACTCCTATGAGTCGTTGCTACAGCTATGGAGTTTGTGCTTTGTGCAACGCTTTCCGCGCTGCGGAAAGAGACAGAGCCATATGGGATAAAATTCCGGTGCAATGAAGTCGAGCCTGTTGACATTTAAGCGACCTTTAAGCGACTTTCGACGACTTGTCTGTTATTTAATTATAAGTATAATAGATATATCATTATATCACATGTGTCTTGGTTTTATTTCCACAGGGGAAATTGGTGTTATGGTTATTTCTTCTATCCTAAAGAGTGGACTTGACTTTGTGTTTATTTCTTCTATTTGCCAGGGATGTCTTGGTTAATTTTGTTTTCCCTCCTACATGGCAGAGAGAACTTGATTTCATGTTTATTTCTCCTACTTTTTTCTCCTATTTCTCCTACCTTTTTCTCCTATTTCTCCTACTTGCCAGAGAGGACCTGATTTTCTGTTTATTTCTCCTATGTGCCAGGGAGGACTTACAAACTCTTCTTGTGCGCGTGAATGCTGCGGTCAGTAACCGTATCCCCAGCGGAAATGCAAGCTCACTATTCAGGGCCTACAAGCAGACGCCAGCGCCTCAACATACACTGACGAAGCAGCTGAAATTTTTGTAAGCATTTTAGTCATCAACCACACCTGGAGGGTTCTAACATCTGACAAGAGCAGCAAAACTACTAGCTGAACAAGTCTGTAAGACCTTACAGTGGAATTTCAACGTAAGACAAAGACCAAGTAGAAAGACATTTTATCAGCAGAAAATACTGCAGACAGTGTATTGGCTTTAGCAACTACCTGGCTTATTTGATTACAAGCCACTCAGATTTGATCATCATCATCATCAACGCAACGGTATTCTGCCCAAAGACTGAGATGATGTTATTTTTTTTAATGTTGTAAAAACAAGTAGAGGTCTGATATGACGTTTTTGACATATTTACTAAGTTGAAATGAATTACTGATATGTTTAAAAAGATTATTAAGTTAAAATAAAGGACTGATGTGTTTGTAAACGTGTGTTAGGTTAATATAAAGAAATGATATTTTGTTTGTAAAACACATTGTAAGTAAAAGTGAAGGACTGATGTGTTTGTTACACATGTGGTAAGTGAAAGTGTAGGACTGATATGACATTTGTAAAATATGCCTGTTAGTAAAGGTAAGAACTGATATGATGATTATAAAACATGCAGTTTGTAAAAGTAAAGGACTGATATGATGTTTGTAAAAAATGCAGTAAGTTCTTCTTCTTTTGACCGCTTGAAATATGTCTATAACTGTAATGTTGTCTCTTATGTGAATCTAACAGTTTTTCTTAGTTCATTCAGCGGTCCATAGAGTTTATCTTCCACTGTTGTCTCTCTAGGCCAGAAGGTTTGCCTGGATATGTTGTAGTTTGGGCAGTCTTGGAGTATGTGCAGTAAGTAAAACTAAAGGACTGCTATGATGTTTGCAAAACATGCAGTTGGGTAAAAGTAAAGGACAGATATGATGTTTTGTAAAACATGCAGTTAGTAAAAGTAAATGACTGATGATGTTTGTAAAAACATGCAGTTAGTAAAACTAAAGGACTGATATAACGTTTGTAAAACATGCAGTTAGTAAAAGTATATTAC
Organism: Cepaea nemoralis; assembly: GCA_014155875.1. Lineage (NCBI taxonomy): Eukaryota > Metazoa > Mollusca > Gastropoda > Stylommatophora > Helicidae > Cepaea > Cepaea nemoralis. Next base: position 137,621 of record JACEFZ010013450.1, read on the forward strand.
ACTTTTACACGTCTCGAGGCACATTGGATGCATGATGCCTGCACCCATGTGTTTATACAAGTCTGCACTGATTGGACAATGTGGTGAATATTTGCCATAGTCCTGTTGATACAGGTTGGGGACATGGCATGAGATGTATTAAGTGCGGTCGACAGAAGGAGACCGTGTGATGTGACCTATCACGACATTGTTCACAAACACGTGACAAGTAGGCTGGACGTTTTGGGCGAGAACAAAACGTCACTTTAGAGTCAGTTAGACTTGACTTCGTTCGGTGTTGGACCTAGTCCTCGTTAACAGAGCATGGTTAATATTACGCCGCTCTTTTAGAATTGTGATGTTTCGATATTGTTTTGTATATTTGTGAATTCGTGTATGGAACAAATGATGATGTTCTCGACAGCGTCTAATGTATCATGTTAGTAAAATAGAGTGTGAAAAACTTACACCGGTGTCCTGTCCAGCAGCAATGGTGAGTCAGTCTAAGTTGTTAACGTGTATGGTCTGTAAAGACTCAATGGCCATCAGAAGTGGAGAGATGTCGACAACACCAAGAGTATGCATCTCTAGAGAGATCTATGAAGCGCCACTGAAACAGTAGGCCTACAGTAGTGCCGCGCCAAGAACGAGATTGTCGTCCAATTATTTCAGCGCACATGGCCTATGAAAGATGTGTGTTGCTCAACCAAGCCGTGTGAAAACTAACAGGTGTTTCCTGCCATCATTTATCAAAGTTAAAGAATGCCACGGGTGTTGTGAGAAGAGCTGAGCATATCAATAAACTCCCTGGCAATATTACACCTGTTGCCTTTACTCCCTGAACATTTTCAGAGATCCATTTTAAGCTGGGTCCACATGAACACCCAAGTCAATGTTAAACATCCACTTCAATGGGGATTCAAACACACAGCTACCAGGCCTGCAGACAAACTTGCCAGTTACTGCACTACCATAGCTCCCTGTTTAAACATGTCCCTCCACCTTCAGCCTAGCCTTGTTATTGCTTATAAACATATTTATGGGAAATTAATGTGGTGGTTTCCTCTTGTATTACCACATCCAGATAAGACTTTACAAGCTATAAATATGCTCTGGTTGGTAGCTTTTCAAATCTTGACAGGTTTCACCTACACAGGATCCTTATACACATAACCTCCTTTATTCGGCCTTATCCGATCAGGCTGAGCATTCAATGTGTTAGTTCAGAATCAAAGGGAGTGCAGCATTTTGAGGTTCTCAATGTTATTTTGACATCATCATCATGTGTCATGCTGAAAAACGTGGGCGGTCATGGAAAATTTAAAAAAAATGTCCGTTTTACAAAACAGGGTGAGATTGTAAACTCTTACTGAGAAGAGTACGGTTTGTGCTGAGCAGTAAACATGTCACAAGTCATAAAATCAATCATCATCATGTGGCAGTAAACATGTCACAAGTCATAAAATCAATCATCATCATGTAGCAGTAAACATGTCACAAGTCATAAAATCAATCATCATCATGTGGCAGTAAACATATCACAAGTCATAAAATCAATCATCATCATGTGGCAGTAAACATGTCACAAGTCATAAAATCAATCATCATCATGTGGCAGTAAACATGTCACAAGTCATAAAATCAATCATCATCATGTAGCAGTAAACATGTCACAAGTCATAAAATCAATCATCATCATGTGGCAGTAAACATGTCACAAGTCATAAAATCAATCATCATCATGTGGCAGTAAACATGTCACAAGTCATAAAATCAATCATCATCATGTGGCAGTAAACATGTCACAAGTCATAAAATCAATCATCATCATGTGGCAGTAAACATGTCACAAGTCATAAAATCAATCATCATCATGTGGCAGTAAACATGTCACAAGTCATAAAATCAATCATCATCATGTGGCAGTAAACATGTCACAAGTCATAAAATCAATCATCATCATGTGGCAGTAAACATGTCACAAGTCATAAAATCAATCATCATCATGTGGCAGTAAAACATGTCACAAGTCATAAAATCAATCATCATCATGTGGCAGTAAACATGTCACAAGTCATAAAATCAATCATCATCATGTGGCAGTAAACATGTCACAAGTCATAAAATCAATCATCATCATGTGGCAGTAAACATGTCACAAGTCATAAAATCAATCATCATCATGTGGCAGTAAACATGTCACAAGTCATAAAATCAATCATCATCATGTGGCAGTAAACATGTCACAAGTCATAAAATCAATCATCATCATGTGGCAGTAAACATGTCACAAGTCATAAAATCAATCATCATCATGTGGCAGTAAACATGTCACAAGTCATAAAATCAATCATCATCATGTCGCAGTAAACATGTCACAAGTCATAAAATCAATCATCATCATGTAGCAGTAAACATGTCACAAGTCATAAAATCAATCATCATCATGTAGCAGTAAACATGTCACAAGTCATAAAATCAATCATCATCATGTAGCAGTAAACATGTCACAAGTCATAAAATCAATCATCATCATGTGGCAGTAAACATGTCACAAGTCATAAAATCAATCATCATCATGTGGCAGTAAACATGTCACAAGTCATAAAATCAATCATCATCATGTAGCAGTAAACATGTCACAAGTCATAAAATCAATCATCATCATGTAGCAGTAAACATGTCACAAGTCATAAAATCAATCATCATCATGTGGCAGTAAACATGTCACAAGTCATAAAATCAATCATCATCATGTGGCAGTAAACATGTCACAAGTCATAAATCAATATTCATCATGTGGCAGTAAACATGTCACAAAGTCATAAAATTTTTCATCATCATGTAGCAGTAAACATGTCACAAGTCATAAAATCAATCATCATCATGTGGCAGTAAACACTGACAGGTCATGAAATTAATCATCATCATGTGACAGTAAACAGTGTGACAGGTCATGAAATTAATCATCACCATGTGACAGTAAACAGTGTGACAGGTCATGAAATTAATCATCACCATGTGGCAGTAAACACTGACAGGTCATGAAATCAATCATCACCATGTGGCAGTAAACACTGACAGGTCATGAAATCAATCATCACCATGTGGCAGTAAACACTGACAGGTCATGAAATCAATCATCATCATGTGACAGTAAACAGTGTGACAGGTCATGAAATTAATCATCACCATGTGGCAGTAAACACTGACAGGTCATGAAATTAATCATCACCATGTGACAGTAAACACTGACAGGTCATGAAATTAATCATCACCATGTGGCAGTAAACACTGACAGGTCATGAAATCAATCATCATCATGTGACAGTAAACAGTGTGACAGGTCATGAAATTAATCATCACCATGTGGCAGTAAACACTGACAGGTCATGAAATTAATCATCACCATGTGGCAGTAAACACTGACAGGTCATGAAATCAATCATCACCATGTGGCAGTAAACAGTGTGACAAGTCATGAAATCAATCATCATCATGTGACAGGTCATGAAATCAATCATTGTATGGCAGATCCTTGTAGAATGTCACTCTCGTCACAGCTCACTAAGGTCAGCACTACCGAATAAATAAGAGCACTGGCTCTTACACTTCTGGTGTGCTGATCCTGAGATAGCGGGTTGAATCCCTACACCAGTCAGTAGGAATAAAATATTGACTTCTCGTTCTTGACTTGGGGATGTAAACTTGAGTATAGTGCTTCCATATTGACGAGGATAGGCCTTAGGTTCATACCAGAATGGGATCAGCGTATCCAGTAGTGGTTTGTGTGCAATATTTAAATATCTAGGATCAGTGGTAAATAGCAAATTATCCCTAGATGAGGAAATCAACATCCGGATTGGTAATTCAGCAACAACAATGATAATGTTAACAATGGTAAGAAAAAGAGTCTGGGAGAACAGGTAGCTTACTGCCAAAACAAAAGTCTATCAAGCCTGTGTCCTTAGTACTCTTCTTTATTGCAGTGAAACCTGGACAACGTTTTAAACAGCTTTCATATGCGGTGTCTGCGAAGAATTCTTGGTATTAAGTGGCAAGACAAAATCACAAATACTGAAGTATTGGAAAGATCAGGTTGTGTGACGGTTTATTTCATGCTCAGTCTTCGTAGCCTTAGATGGATAGGACATCTTAGGAGGATGGATGATGGTAGAATACCAAAGGACATCTTTTGTGGTGAATTACAGATGGGTAAGAGATCTCAGGGTCGGCCTCTACTACAATACAAAGATGTGTGTAAGAGGGACATGACTGATATAGGCATTGCACATTGGGAGCAAGTCGCCGCTGAACGTGTTGCATGGAGGACACACATCAGAAATGGAATAAGGACAAAGGAGAAAATTATTGCAGATTAAGTCACACACCGATCGTGTGAGACGTATGATGGTGGAAATGACCACGTGTTCACATGCACCCACTGTGAACGAACATTTACAGCGCGAATAGGCATTATCAGTCACATTCGCTACCGCCATAGGTAAAAGTTATTATGCATTTTTAAAGCACAAACTATCGTCTGTCAAGACGGCAAGGTGCCAATGTATAAATATGGTCTATGTGTGAATGAGAATACTTGGAGTATGAACGAATTTCTATAGAAAATGTTTGTGTGCATAAGAGCAGATGATCACTCTATCATCATTATCATCATCAAGTAATGTGTAGGTAATTGCACCATATCATGAATGTAATATTACCATATGTGTATATGCATGTATTTGTTGAATTTGCAAATGTAAACAAAAACACACAACGTACCTTGTAAATACACACTGTATTTTAATGGGAAAAAGGTTTTAAAAAACATTTTTCAATCAGATCATTCCACTGGCAAGCGCCAAGCTGTTATGCTACCGCATTTTACTAATCGTGAATAAGAGCGCTGCAATTACTTACTACCATTTACCCAATAAACCTAAAGAGTGCTGTAATTACTTACTGCCATTTACCAAATATACCAAAAAGAGTGCTGTGATTACTTACTAACATTTATCAAATAGCCAAAAATTTCTGTAATTACTTGCTCCCATATACTGAACACGCCAAAAGATTGTTGTAATTACTTTACTTTCATGTGCCCAATATGCCAAAAGGTTTGTAAAAGGTCACTTTACTTACACCAGTAGATGAATGGAAAGAAATGTCTTTGGAAGCAGGAAGGACAGAGAGTTTGCGAAACTCGTGACAGCACTCTTGCATTCCGAAGTGACACATTATTATTATTATTATTATTATTATTATTATTATTATTATTATTATTATTATTATTATTATCAATGCGTGGTGAAGGGGTTACGGACACAGTTCATAATTCTGCAACCCACGTTCGAAACACAGCTGCGGATGATTTGGCAGCAGACCACCTAGCGTTGGTTTTTTATGAAATGGTATGGGTGCTGGTCGTTCAGAAATCAATGGCAAACTACTGAATGATAACTTGCCCAGGAATCACGAACAGCCAAAAAAATTGCTGGGGTTGACTGCTACGTCCTGTATAGGATATGCAACTGACTCTTATTATTATTATTATTAATACTCATCCTGTGAACATAACGAAGAGTATAGGCAATGTGCCGCTGTAATCTATTCCAGTTTATTGTAACTGACTCTGTCAGCTTTTTCTAAACAACATATGGGGTAATAGTCATAGGACTATAATAATTAATTGCTGTTAATGTTATTATTGACAGTCCTAGAAATACACAGCTATAAAATAACACATGAAAAAACACGAAGAGATAGAGAGACAAATGAGAAACTAAGCACAAGTGTAGGGAATAACCTCGCTACCGACTTTATAGAACACCAAATAAGTAAACTGTTCGGACATTTAGTTAGAATGGAACAAGATCAACCAGCGGCTAAAGCGTTCTACCTGAGAACATCGGGATACAAGGAAAGGGGACGATACAGGAAGAGTTGGCTAGATGGAGTATAAGAGACAATGAAGAAACCAAATATGATGTTAGTGCTAGCAACAAGATAATCGGAACACAGAACATTACATCTGCCTCCTCTCTGCAACACTTCACGGGAAAAGTATTAGGACAAAAGGACAAAGAAACTAAAAGAGTGTTATGTTATGTGCACTGGTGATTGTTAACATTGTAATAAAATTATATTCCTAAAATCATAACACAAGCAAATGTATAAATCACTGGTTTGATATTTCTTAATTGTTTAATGAAGGGGAAACAGTGATTGTCTGTATGTTGTCACACAATGTCCCTGTTTGCAATCAGCCAGGATAGGGCAGGACTGTGACCTCCGGAGTGTGATCACAGTAAGGCTGTTTTCCTGTGACGCCCATAAGGATCCATTCCTCTGTATCAAAGACCTTACAGTAGACAGGGGCCCCGCTGTCGTTCTGGGAATACAGACATCATCAGCATAAGGACACGGTGGGAATACAGGCAACACAATGTTACATCAGCTGATGCACACGTGTGGGAATATATACAACACATGTTATATCAGCATTTGTACACGTGTGGGAATGTGCGCGTCTGGAAAACTAGTGATTTATCTGATATCAACATAGGAAAGCCTTTGGAAATATCCATTAACGAAAGACCATTGATTTTGTCTAAAATGTTTAGATATATCCTGGACAAACATTCTCCACAACTGAATATAAAATCATCAACTAGTTTGTAGGTTGCATAACAATATCATAATTTAGCAGGCCCTTAGCAAAACGTCGCTGCATCACGGTCTGCCGAAAAGTGTCCATCTCCCGCCTCACACACCCTAATGATCAAGGTATCTGGAATAGCTTGTATCCATCTTTGTTGTCGTGCTGGTTGACCCCAGCTTCTTATTCCAGCATTGTTCTTTCCAAACCTCTGTGGCGTTGAATATACCCAAGTATTTTAATTTCCGAAACACAAAACTGCTTATGTGTTCAGTTTTCTTCGTTGTTCAGATCTTGTAAAATGTCAGTACTTGTCTTCTCCTTGGTCCAAAATATTCTAAAAATGTGTCTGTAACATTGACACTCAGAATTCTTCATCGTCATTGCCAAATGACCAGTGAAAGTCTTTCGAAATGCCCCTTAGTCGTAAGCCAAATGTCCTGCCTCTGCTGCTGTCGGGTGTAATTATCTATCACATCCTGAATACATCTACGTTGTGATTTTTCTCTTCTCCGCTTCCTCAATACGCCTCCCTCCATAGTTATCTGTTCCAAAAATTCATGCTTTGTTTTCATGATACAGATTCTGTGTTTTCTTCAATTTTATGTGTACTAATAAACGGTATTGTTTAGTATTGAGTTCTGCTTTGCTAAATATGTTTGTTCTCATTCCCCTCCAATGAAGTTTAATACCTCTCTGTAACACTTGCGGATTGACCGAGTATTCAGGTCAGCTCACCTTACAACAGCTACCAGGAAATGTCCCAGGAAGTGCAGGCGGGCGGTATGAGACTGACCACATCAGCCACCGAGTGCCCATTGGTCAATAAAACTATGGGTCTGGGACCATATAGTCCACTCCGCTTGAAGTAGTGAAAAAGTTCGTTACCTCCGCTCACTGTACCATGTGGCGAAGGGAGTTGTGGGCGCAATCCATTACCAAACATTCCGCGTTCGAAATATAGCTGCAGGCGATTTGGAAGCAGACCGCCTTGCATTGTTTTTCATACAATGGTATAAGTGCCGGTCGTTCAGAAAGTGATGGTAAACTACTGAGCGTAAACTGACCAAGAAATCACAAACAGCCAACAATGCTTGGGTTGCCTGCGAGTCCTGAAAAGGAGACGCACCTTAAACTGTAATACTTATATTCGAAGTGGTAAATTTGCTTCTTGGCTGATGTGTTAAATGTTCAATAACACCCGTTATGTGGCCACAGGAAATACACACACACTCAGTTCTGTGACTGTCGTTGCTCCATCTGTTTAATCCATAACGGATTTATTGGCATTAGTCTTTTGTGGGGTAACGTTTATTTTTCTTTTAATCCCCGCCATCACATTCCTATCACACGTCAGCGGTGAACCTAGATGTTCACAACTACTCTCTGTCTGTCATTTCTGTCCATTGATGAATTTATCTGTTGACGTATTTCGTGTATCGGTTATCAGTTTTGTTTGTACTACTTTTCTTTATATTAAAAAAAGAATATCGGCAGCAGCCAAATGCCGAACACAAACAAGGAATGAGCAACTGTTTCGGCACACACGAAGCAGAAGTCTGGGCTGCCCATACTTCTAACAATATGGGGACTATGAAATATTCTACCACAACTGCTCTACCCTATATACAGGCCAGATGGAGAAGAGTTTCAGGGCCAGATAACACAACTGTAGGTATGGATGATCACGATCTTGCAGGCAAATGAGCCAAACAGTGAAGCCCAACTGTCGTGTCCTCCTTTACAGTGTCGTCCCTGGAGTGAAGAGAGCCGACACCCACATTATAATATTTTCCTCCTTTTTAATATTCTGGAGAATCCACCAGCTTCCGTCCAACACACTCCATCAGCCCGTGGACACCTTTTCCTGTCACTCTCTCACTGTCGTACTATGCCCCCTCTCATACTTCTCCAACGCAACATACTCAACAACTCTTGCTTCTAAAAATTAATAAAGATTAATTTATTAAAAGAAAAGTGTAACGTATATGAGAAGTGTATGTGAAGAAAATGTGTGACGTGTTCTATAAAGTGTGTAGAATCGGACTCTCAGACTACAACCCAGTCAGCTGATCCCAGCAAGGATAGACCACAGCACGTTACGTCAGAACATGTACATCTCACCCAGTGCCAAAACCATCCTGCTGGATACTGATTTGCCTCTGTAGACCTCTGGTAATCCCATTTCATGATCATCCGAAATAGACACCGGTGGTATTAACAGTTAATCATGGACCGGCTGCACCCTACACAATGTCCGTTCCTATCGTTCCTAAGAAAAATGCACAAGTCCTTTGTAGTGTGTACACAGTTATTAATGTTAAGTGTTAATGTACTTGATCCTCACTCGTGTCTATCTAGCCTCAAGTATCATGTCTTGTGTTCTATTACACGAGATTATATCACACTTAGTTAGTCTTTCCTCTTGAGCCTAAGGCGGCGCATAGGGCAGAAGTCCTGTCTCTCCATGCCTGGCGGTTCGCTGCTATCTGTTGTAGATCTTGGATATTTACTTGGCCATTGAATGAGCCTTCTCTAATGATGGTTCTACGCAGGGTCTCTCTTGGTCTTCCCCGTTTTCTTTTCCCTACCGGTGACCATATGAGGGCTTGGTAGGGGAGTCTTGTCTTGTCCATTCTGAGTACATGGCCGATGTAGTTCCAACGGCGTCTTCTTATGAAATTGGATACTGTATCTTGCTTAGTCTCTTGTCTTATTTGCGAATTGGTTCTGAAGTCTGTCCAGTGGATGTTTAGAAGTCTTCTAAGACATTTGTTCTCAAAATTGTCTAATTTTTTATCTAAAGCTACCGTTGATTTCCAACTTTCACATCCATACGTTAACACTGGAATCACACAAGAGTTGAAGATTTTAAGTTTTGTGTGTTTGCTGAGTGTCTTTGACTTCCAGATGTTTGACAGTTTATTGAAGGCACTAGATGCCAGTGCGATTCTAGATGATATTTTTGGTGTTGAGTCCCCTGTGGATGTCATTTTGCTTCCTAGGTATGTGAAGCTGTTGACTTTTTCAAGAACGTAGCTGTTCAATTTGGTCTCAACTGAACTGTTGGTAAGATCAATAGTCTTTGTTTTTGTGGTGTTAATTTGGAGACCAATTTGCCCTGAAACATTT
>JACEFZ010013451.1:0-15000 GCA_014155875.1 Cepaea nemoralis
TCCGGCCCTTTCCCCCCCCCAAGTAGCCTCACCTGCGAGCTTGTCAGCCCGCTCATTTCCTTGTACTCCCGCATGACCTGGCACGAAGATGAAACTAATCTTTGCCAGCCGAGACCGCTCCAGAGGCAGCAACCATTCTCTTCGGATCGACCCCTCCTCTATCCTCTTGATCATGTTCATTGAGTCGCTAAGGAAACAAGCATTAGTGAATGTCTGGTCTCGAGCCATGTTATTGCTTTACTTACTGCCATGACTTCCATGGTCAGGCTACTTGTGGTTTCAGTGAAAGCACCAGAGTCCTTCACAATTCTCCCTCCGGCCCATGAGCTTCTCACATGTCGGACGACCGACCCATCTGTGTAGATGACCGCGTCACTGTCTAGCGAATTCTCGAAAATAAACGCTTGTACTTCAGCCTCCACAGCAGCCGGATTTTCTTGTCTGCATTTTCTATCTAGTTGGATGCAACTGAAAAGGATGTGCAGAAGTCTGTTGGCACTTGCACCCACTCCTCGCCAGGTTCTAAGTCCTCAAGTGAACAACACCTGTTGAAGAATGTCTTCGGCTTGACCCATCCACGACCGTCCTCTTTTTAACCTGCTGCCCTTCACCTCCTAATTTCACTATGCAGTGGATGCATCCTCTTGAATCTCTTGAATCTCTTGAATCTCTTGAATCTCTTGAATCTCTTGAACCTCAAATCAACAAACTCACACGGCCTAGATGGTATCAGTAATAGAATTCTTCGTTGTGCTGCACCAGTCATTAGTGAGTCCTTAACGTTCATATATAACCAGTGCCTGGCCAAAAACTACTTTCCATCTGCTTTTTAAAATTGCTAAAGTGTTTCCGCTAATTAAAAATGGCTCAATCGATAATAGCGTTTTGGGTAATTATAGACCTATTTCCTTATTATCGTCGCTATCAAAACCACTAGAAAAACTCATTCATAAAATAACGTTACACCATTTAATTAACAACGATCTAATAATTAACAGTCAATCTGGGTTTCGACCTAAATATTCTTGCCATAGTGCTCTAACAAAAATGACCGATAACTGGCACTTAAACATCAACAACGGTAGAATTTGTGGAGCGGTGTTTGTAGACTTTAAAAAAGCTTTTGATATGGTAGATCACGATATTTTAATTAGAAAACTAAAGCAAATGAAGACAAGCACCAACATGGTGAACATAATTACGTCATTTCTATCCAACAGGCAACAAGTCGTGTCCTTCAACAACTGTCTATCAAGACCCACACAGCTTAATATTGGTGTGCCTCAGGGCTCAATACTAGGTCCGCTGCTTTTTGCAGTTTATATTAATGATCTTCCTTTATATATCAATACAACTTGTGATCTATTTGCTGACGACTGTACTATATATACTAGTAAAAAAAAAACGTAGTGAATTAGAGAATTCTTTACAAAAGGAACTTGATAATCTTACTAGATGGAGCAATGAAAACCGCATGCAAATTAACATCGGCAAAACCAAATCCATGCTAATAACGACCAGACAAAAACTACAGACACTAGCCATAACTGGAACACCGCTCGAACTCCGCATGGGCACGTTACCTATAGTTAATGTGACTGAACATAAAACACTAGGGCTTTTAATAGACAGCCATTTAACTGGAGCTCTCATGTTCACGCTCTTACCAAGAAAATAGCACAAAAAGTTTACCAACTTGCTAAAATTCAGCACTTCCTGGACGAAAGCACACGAAAAATATTCTATACATGCTATATCCAATCACATCTCGATTACTGTTCCACAGTTTGGGATGGTTGCCCTAAATCTAATTTAAAACGACTATGTTCTCTACAAAACCGCGCTATTCGTCTGGTTTCTGGCATAAAGCACGTTAAAAGTAAAAATTTGTACAATCATCTAAGACTTCTACCACTACAAAAGCGCTTCCTTTTCAACAAAGCCAAATTAGTGAATAAAATTATATCTCAAAATACCCCAGAGTATCTTCTGCCGCAGATTCAATCTAATGCAATGAACAGCAAGCGCCTAAATTTGTTACATGTCTCAAAGCCTAGATTGGACCTATACAAAACATGTTTGGCCTATTCTGGTGCTCACTTATGGAATCATCTGCCTCCAGATCTGAAAACTCCAATGAGTCCCTACACATTTAACCGAAAACTCTTTCAATACTTAATCCATACCGACTATATGCCACCATAATTCATTTACTGGTATAATTGTTCAGTATAATTGTTCATTATAATTGTTCACTATATATGTGTGTGCGTGTGGGAGCGAGAGAGAGAGAGAGAGAGAGAGGAGAGAGAGAGAGAGAGAGAGAGAGAGAGTGGGTGTCAGAGAGAGGGAGAGAGTGAATGCGTGTGTGCATGCGTGTGTGTGGAGAGAGTGATTGAGCGAGAAATGGTGGGGGAATGTGTCAGTGCATGCATTCGTACGTGTATGTGTGAGAGAGAGAGAGGGAGTGTGTGCGTGCGTGTATGCGTTCATGTGTACGTGTATGTGTGAGAGAGTGTGATTGAGAGAGTGAGTGTGTGTGTGTGTAGGATTGTGTTTTAGAGAGTGAGACAGTGGGAGAGTTGATGTGTTAGTGTGTGTGTGTGTGTGAGCGCGCGCATGCGTGTGAGTGTGTGTATATGAAAGAATACAGAGAGAGAGAGAGAGAGAGAGAGAGAGAGAGAGAGAGAGAGAGAGAGAGAGAGAGAGAGAGAGAGAGCTGAGCAGATGCATGTCATGTAACACGCATGTTATGTAACACGCGAATCCATATGTTTGTGTATTCTCATCTGTCATATTATAAGTTAAATACCATTTGATTTTATCATGTATAATCTAAACTTATGTTCATTACTGTAGTTTGAGTGAGAGAGTGAGTGAGTGTGAATGAGAGACAGAATGAGTGAGCGTGAGAGTGAATGAGTGAGTGTGAGAGTGAATGAGTGAGCGTGAGAGTAAATGAGTGAGCGTGAGAGTGAATGAGTGAGCGGGAGAGTGAATGATTGAGCGTGAGAGTGAATGAGTGAGTGGGAGAGTGAATGAGTGAGAGTGAATGAGTGAGCGGGAGAGTGAATGAGTGAGCGTGAGGGTGATTGAGTGAGCGGGAGAGTGAATGAGTGAGCGTGAGAGCGAATGAGTGAGCGGGAGAGTGAATGAGTGAGAGTGTCTGTGTGTGTGAGTGAATGAGTGAGAGTGAATGAGTGAGCGTGAGAGTGAATGAGTGAGCGATTGAGTTAGCGGGAGAGTGAATGAGTGAGCGGGAGAGTAAATGAGTGAGCGGGAGAGTGAATGAGTGAGCGGGAGAGTGAATGAGTGAGCGGGAGAGTGAATGCGTGAGAGTGAGCGGGAGAGTAAATGATTGAGCGGGAGAGTGAATGAATGAGCGTGAGAGTGAGAGTGAGTGAGAGTGAATGAGTGAGCGTGAGAGTGAATGAGTGAGCGTGAGAGTGAATGAGTGAGCGTGAGAGTGAATGAGTGAGAGTGAATGAGTGAGAGTGAATGAGTGAGCGTGAGAAGGAATGAGTGAGAGTGAATGAGTGAGCGTGAGAGTGAATCAGTGAGCGGGAGAGTGAATGATTGAGCGTGAGAGTGAATGAGTGAGCGTGAGAGTAAATGAGTGAGTGTGAGAGTGAATGAGTGAGCGGCAGAGTGAATGATTGAGCGGGACAGTGAATGAGTTAGCGTGAGAGTGAATGAGTGAGCGTGAGAGTGAATGAGTGAGAGTGAATGAGTGAGCGGGAGAGTGAATGAGTGAGCGGGAGAGTGAATGAGTGAGCGGGAGAGACAGAATGAGTGAGCGTGAGAGTGAATGAGTTAGCGGGAGAGTAAATGAGTGAGCGGGAGAATGAATGAGTGAGCGGGAGAGTGAATGAGTGAGCGTGAGAGTGAATGAGTGAGCGTGAGAGTGAATGAGTGAGCGGAAGAGTGAAAGAGTGAGCGGGAGAGTGAATGAGTGAGCGTGAGAGCGAATGAGTGAGCGTGAGAGTGAATGAGTGAGAGTGACTGAGTGAGCGGGAGAGTGAATTAGTGAGAGTGAGAGTGAATGAGAGAGAAAGAGAGAGTGTGTGTGTGTGTGAGCGTACGCATGCGTGTGAGTGTGTGTATATGAAAGAATACAGAGAGAGAGAGAGAGAGAGAGAGAGAGAGAGAGAGAGAGAGAGAGAGAGAGAGAGAGAGAGCTGAGCAGATGCATGTCATGTAACACGCATGTTATGTAACACGCGAATCCATATGTTTGTGTATTCTCATCTGTCATATTATAAGTTAAATACCATTTGATTTTATCATGTATAATCTAAACTTATGTTCATTACTGTAGTTTGAGTGAGAGAGTGAGTGAGTGTGAATGAGAGACAGAATGAGTGAGCGTGAGAGTGAATGAGTGAGCGTGAGAGTGAATGAGTGAGCGTGAGAGTGATTGAGTGAGAGTGAATGAGTGAGAGTGAATGAGTGAGCGTGAGAAGGAATGAGTGAGCGTGAGAGTGAATGAGTGAGCGTGAGAGTGAATCAGTGAGCGGGAGAGTGAATGATTGAGCGTGAGAGTGAATGAGTGAGCGTGAGAGTGAATGAGTGAGCGGCAGAGTGAATGAGTGAGCGGGACAGTGAATGAGTGAGCGTGAGAGTGAATGAGTGAGAGTGAATGAGTGAGCGGGAGAGTGAATGATTGAACGGGAGAGTGAATGAGTGAGCGGGAGAGTGAATGAGTGAGCGGGAGAGTGAATGAGTGAGCGGGAGAGACAGAATGAGTGAGCGTGAGAGTGAATGAGTGAGCGGGAGAGTGAATGAGTGAGTGGGAGAGTGAATGAGTGAACGGGAGAGTGAATGAGTGAGAGTGTGTGTGTGTGAGTGAATGAGTGAGAGTGAGAGTGAATGAGAGAGAGAGAGTGTGTGTGGTGTGTGTGTGTGTGTGTGTGTGTGTGTGTGGGACGCGCTGGCATCACTACTTTTACGTCACATACTTTTCATGTACACATTTTTCTCCATGTTTAGCCTTGTTTATGTTTACAACATTCATTTCACAATGTTTATTTTTCTTCCTATGTAAATGTATAATGCTCTTGATGAACGAAAGACGAATGATTGGAAGGGCCGAATGTAAGACGGGCCTGCGCGCCCAATTTGTGACCCTAATAAAGTTGATTTGATTTGATTTGATTTGATTTGTTTGCGTTAATTCTGAGGTAGGCGCGTGCCCTGCAAACTTGCATTCTCTCTTCAATGGTTGGAAAATCAAGAAGGTAGCGCATCGCCCTGCATGCTGTATCTCTTGTACATCCAAGAATAATGCGCATAGATTCATTCTGTATCCTTTCCATCCTTTCTATCTGCTTATGGCTGAGAGTCAGGATTGCCATTGCATACTCCAAAACAGACATGACCAGCCCCTCGTACAGAAGACATAGATGGCGCTGCTCACAGTTTGCTGCCGCCATCACCCGCATCGCTGCCAAGCCCCGCTTGGCCTTTGTTATCACCTGGTCTATGTGCACATTATAAGCAAGGCTTCGATCAAACCGTATCCCCAGGTAATTCATTGCCTGCGTTCTTTCCACCGTCTCTGAACACAGCATTACAGTTGGTGTTGGATTGTTGACAATATGATTATTCAACGAGAACCAAGTCACTGTTGCCTTTGTTGGGTTGACCATTGCCCCAGCTTCATCACACCAAGTACTTATGCGATTGAGTTCGGTTTGTAGTTCCACGGCAACCTCCTCTCTATCCTTACCCTGACGATACACTAAAACATCATCGGCATATGACAATGTCCTGCCAGGTCCAGTGATCTGCTCACTGGTGATTCTCACTGTGTAGGCGTTGAACAGTACCGGAGATAATGGTGATCCCTGTGGTAGGCCAGGATATATTGTTGTTGGTTCCGAAGTCCAACTGCCACATCTAAAAACTACTTTCCGTTGGAAGAGGGCTGCAGCGATCAAACTAAGGAGGAATGGACTTACGTTTAGTTCAAGAAGCTGAAACATTAAAAAATCCAGTGGTACTCTGTTGTATGCGTCCTCAAGATCAATCGCTGCAGCAACAGTTTCAGTGCCTGAGTGGAAACCTTCATAGACATCATGGGCAAAGACTGCTGCATTGGTCCAGGTTTCTCTTTTTGGACGGTACCCACCCAGGGTAGGTGGGAAAACACCTTGCCTCTCTAGTTGGCTTGATATTTTCCTGGCAATTACCTTCTCCAGCAGCTTGCCTACTGTATTCTGCATGGTTATAATTCGATATCCCTGAATTTTTTTGTGGTCTTTGTCAGGCTTCGGCAAGGGAATCAGATAGCTATGTAACCATTCCTCCTTGATGCTAGCACTCCCTATACTGTTGTTGTACATGTCTGCTAGTTTCTCTAGCTCATTGTCGGTACACCTATTTATGTCGTCGTATCTTATGCCATCAGGACCTGGAGCACTGTTTTTTGATCGTCGAAGCACAGCCTTGATTTCTTTCACTGTCACTGTGTCTTCATCTGAAGTGTTCTGGGCCTTGCATCTGTCTGAGGTGACCTCCTTGGCCAGATTCCGGCCTCCCATGTCTGTCTGGTTGCTCTGCTCAAGGTAGCGTTCAAAGAGGGCTTTGCCCTTGTCCTCGTCAGTCCTCTGCCAGGTGAGGTCAGCACCTTGGAAGTCTGAAATGCTCTTATTCTTGACTACACCACTCATGCTTTTATGTAGTCGCCAGAACAATTTCAGTGACTTGTCTGTGCTTACTCTTTGACACACCTCTGCCCATTTTTCGCTTTTAACCACCTTGACCATTTATTTTAAATAGCTTACTTTTGTGTGCATCTCTCTTTCTAAGTGCAAGCAGGGACTAGGATGACCAGCTCTGTTCTTGGCATTTTGCCATCTCCTTACAGCACTACGCTTATCCACCCAAGTCTTCTCCACCTCGAAACTCCACCACGGTGGCTGCTCCCAGCTTTTTCTCCTGCCCTGAAACGTTCTGCGCTTGTCACGTCTTATTTTGCTCACCACATCTTGCCCTATACTGTCATACTGGAACGTCTTTACCTTTAGCTTGTGCTGCCTGGTTCTGCCTTTCTCCACCAATATGCTGCAAGGGTGGTGGTCGCTGCGATGGTGTCCTAGGACACCCCATCTACACACTGTAGTGAGTGAAGGTGAAACTAGCGCCAGATCAATAGCACTGTCCTCATCGCCTGGACGGCTTGCTGTCCTGGTGACACAGCCACTGTTGATACAAACCAGGTCGATGGTTTCCAGTGCAGTCTCGAGCTCCTCCCCTTGTGTATTGGAGGAAGTATTTCCCCATGATCTGCCTTTAGCGTTGAAGTCACCACAGAAAATAACATTTCTCTCGTGGCCTAATATGCCACTTAAGCACTGCCACTTCTGGGCGTCCACACTCGTATTGCGGGCATAAACATTAACCAACACGAATGGTATACTGGAATGAACTCTCAACGCCTGTATTTGTATATCGTCACTGTGCCAACTGGACATGTCTAGCTCTGACGCCACCATGCTGTCGCGAACGAGAATCGCCGTTCCCAGATGTCGTCTGTTGTAGAAACGTTTGAAGCCGGCAGTTCGGAGTAGCTGATCGCCCAGTCTCGTCTCCTGGAGTGCTACAATGTCGTTCCTGTAAACTAGGGTTTCTAAAATAGAGCCCCGTTGTTTTACACTGGCACAGTTCCAATATAGAATACGGATGTTCCTGAGTCCTAGACGGTGACACTTGAGTCTAAAACGTCTCAAACCCCCGCGCTTACCTTGCTTCTTTGTCCCTGCGCGGCTACCACGCCGCTTCGTTATGTTGACTGCTGATCGCTCGGAAGAAGACGTTCTTCCGCCATGTTGAAAAAACGTAAACACAGACTGCTGATAACCACACACGCTGCTGAAAATTCACTCAAGGATGGCTTCGCTCGATGCACGAACTCCGTAGCACCCGCGCAGATCTTGAGTAGAAACTCCTGGTTTTACATCCTGGCACACCAATTACACGCAAGAGATGAATAAATCCATCCCTTACGCGAAAAAGTTAACGAACACAAAACAACACGACCGTCCGTCGCCATCTTGAAACCGGAAGTCAAGTAAAGAACACATGTATCATTTTTCTATGTAGTCCTCCAGCTCCGATAAAGTACTTGGATTCCTGCAGAAAAACAAAATTATCTGGGGGTCACTACTCGGTGTGTCTAACCCGGCCGTGAACAGTCTGTCACAGAAGTTACGTTGTTTTCAAACTTCCTACTCCACTCATACACTTACTGAAATGACTAGCATGCATCACCATACTGGACCTTCATTCGCCGATGAATTTCTATTGGTTTCACCCTTCACTGATAAAAAATCATCGGATAACAGAACGCTGCTCCTCAATCTTCAACTGTTCCAACATAATAAGGAAGAAATACAAGCTAGAATCAACTATAAAAATAAGATATTGTATGCACTACAACATCTGCTAAAATCGAATGCGCTATCTAGTAACACCAAGATCACAATATACAAAACACTGATCAGACCAGTTGTGCTGTATGGCTCTGAAACCTGGAGTACAACGAAAGGAGACGAAGTCTTGCTAGAAACCTTTGAGAACAAAGTTTTAAGACGCATCATTGGGCCCATTAGGGATACACAAAGTGGAGAGTGGAAAAGTAGAAGTAACTAAGACATTTATGATCTGTTTAAGTCCCCGCTAATCACTGGTATCATGAAGGCTAATTGACTACAATGGCTGGGGCATATAGAAAGAATGGAAGATAATAGGGAAACAAAACTCGCTTACACTCAGGAAATAAATGACCGTAGACCCCGAGGTAGACCAAGAAGACGGTGGAAAGATAATACATATACAGACCTACAAGCACTTGGAATCAACGACTGGCTAGAGAAGGTCAACCAGAGAGACGAAAGGAGACGGATTGTATCTGCAGCAAAGAACCTCAATGGCTCGGAACGCTGAAGAAGAAGAAGAATATATATATATATATATATATATATATATATATATATATATATATATATATATATATATATATATATATTAAACAGATGATTGACAGCACGCAATAATAGTATCAATAAGGTAAAAGAAAGGCAATACGAGAGAGTGCAAAACATACATAGGTATATCACTCCTGAGACATATATGGACAATGTACGCAAAACTATTGGAACAAAGAGCAAGACCTATAATTGAAACAACAGTTAAGCAAAGTACAATTCGGTTTTCGGAAAGGTAAAATTTGCACTGATGCACTATTTACACTTTGACAAATATGTGGGGGAAAAAATCTATTGAATATAATGACCAGCTTAATATTGTGTTTGTAGATCAGGAAAAGGCTTTCGACAGAGTAGACAGATTTAGATTATGGGCTATCCTTAAAGACTATGGGATACAAGGACAATGGCTAGAAAACATCATAGCCATGTACCACTGGAGCCGAAGTGCAGTAAGAACACAAGAAGGTATATCAGATATGTTCACAGTCAATACAAGAGTGAGACAGGGATGTGTGCTCTCTCCGCTGCTATTTAATATATATATGGACAGAATATCCAAAGAAGCAAGCCTTGACAGAGCAGATTCAGAAAATTTAGAACTCTTTACTCCAAATGAAACAACTGATTCACAGAAAATAAATTAACTTAAATTTGCAGACGACCAGTACATGTTTTACAGCCATGAGAGCAGACTACAAAATCATATTAATAATCTCAGTTCAACATGCAGCGGATACAATATGAGTATACACACAGCCAAAACCAAGGTAATGCAAGTTAGCAGATCGCCGGGCCCACTACGTATACAGATAAATAGCACAACTCTGAAACAAGTTAAAGAATTCAAATATCTTGGAAGTATTATCACAGAAGATGGCAGATTGGACAGAGAAATTGAAATCTGATGTCAAAAAGCTAGTGCACTTACATATCAACTATCACACTTACTGAAACACCCAAAAATACCCATGTCCGCAAAACGACAGAAAATAAACAACATATTCACACCAACCCCATGCTATCAATATCAAACTTGGGCTTTATCCAAATCACATTTTCGCGAAATCAACACCTGCGAGATGTGATACCCGAGGAGAGCTTCCAACTTAACAATCCGATCAATCAATCAATCATGTGCCATGCCGGATAGCGTGGGCGGCCATGACTCGACATTTCACTCGATCACCAGCGTCGTGGATCAGCTCAGTGTTCCTGTCTCGTCCATGCCATGTGGCCAAGCCATCCAGGTATTTTCCTCTCGGTCTTCCTCTCGGTCTGTTCCCTTCGATCTTGCCAGTTGTCACTAAGTTCTCCAATCCATTTCTTCTCATAACATGTCCAAAAATGTTGACTGTCTACGTCTAATTTCTCTAATCAATTTACGATTTTCATTTGTCTCCTGTAGTACTTGGTCATTGGTTTTTCTGTCTGTCCATGGTATTCTTTGCATTTTCCTCAGAAACTACATTTCTGCAGCCATCAGATGTTTTTCAGCTTCACTGCTCATTGTCCAAGTTTCACATCCATACAAAAGAACAGGCTCAATGTATTCCCTCAACACTCTTTTTCTCGTTTCAATTGATATGTTTTTATTGGTCAGAATGTTTTTCATCTTGCTAAAGGCTACTTTCGCCATGGCAATTCTTGTTCTAATCTCTTCAAGGCATCTCCCATAAGATGTAATGACTGTTCCGAGATAATTGAACCAATTCACTTGTTGAAGAATATTCTCATTTACCTGTATATTACATTGTGGTACTTCGTTCTTCCTAGTGACGACCATAACCTGTGTCTTTTTACAATTTAATTCCAACCCCAGCTGCTCACAGTGTACAACAACCGCGACTGCTAATTGTTGTAGATCTTGTGCATTGTCTGCAATCAATACTGTATCATCTGCATATCTAATATTATTGATGTTTCGTCCTCCAATGCTGATTCCATTTATATCTTCTACATTTATGAAAATATTTTCACTGTGTAGGGAAACAAGATCTGGAGACATTACACATCCCTGCCTAACACCTCTCTTAATAGGTTGATATTGTCCCAATTCATTATCAATCCTTATGGCAGCTTGTTGTTTCCAATATATGTTTTTTTATAAGCATAATGTCTTTCCCATCAATTTGTAGATCTGCAAGCATATCTACCATGTTGACATGTCAAACTCTATCAAAAGCCTTTGTGTAGTCAATAAAGCAAAGGTGTATATCCTTGTTTACTTCTATAGCACGTTCAATAACTGTTCGCAGCATATACACAGCATTTACTGTACCCTTTCCTTCTACAAACCCACATTGTTCTTCCCCTATTTCAGGTTGTATTTTCTTCCTCACTCTTTGCATGATAATTCGTAGCAAATGATACTAATTGTTCTATGTTGATCACATTCCAAGGTTCCTGATTTCTTTGGTTTTGATACAGAGTTACATAATTCAGAAGGTATATCTCCAGTATCATATAATGTGTTCAGCACATTGGACAGCACATTACACAACAATCCGATACCGAGAAAGAAATGCTGTTATCAGACAGACAGTGGGATCAACACCTTGAGCCACATTTATTGAAAGACAGAAGATCAAGTGGTTTTTAAAATGCAACACCATCAACTACCATCACTGGCCTTTCATCAAATATCATCGGCGACTAGACCACGAGGACGTCCAAGAAGAAAATGGATTGACGACATCAAAGACATTTGAATGACACTATTCAGTGCCCCCCCCCCCCATCGGGAGCTGTAGCGCAAATTATTTCTCCCCATGACGCTTGACGGTAGAAGTGGAAGATGATGATGATGATGATGATGATGATGATTAAACATGCATGTTGACTTTGTGTGCATCTTGAATATGTAGGCGCTTATAGTGATCTAGGATTCATATATACTTTGTGAGTAGACGCATATACTGGGTGTAGAATACAGACATCTTGCAACTGCCACATCGCTGTTTAAAATTCCCCGCACTTCCCCTCCAGTTTGTAACAGCGCCAACAAACACCACCAGCATACTCAAATTTAAATTTGAAGAAGGAAGGAATTATCGCCTATAGTTAAGACAAAGGATTAAATTTGCATCACCCCAAGTTGGAAAGAGCGCTGATTCCTAAAGGGGACAACAATATTCTAAATATAGTCTAAACAAAGCTTCCTCATTGGTCATGACGTCATAGCCCCAAGAGAGAAAGGAGAGGTTTTAAATATGGCGTGAAGACCTGCGGAAGGCAAGTGTGTGGAAAAACCTTCAACAAGCGTGAAAACAGAAGACGGCCCACTGGCGGCATGGTATCCTCTACTAAACCAACCATCTTACGATTGGCAAATCGAATAGAGGAAGAGAGAATTACCGGTCTATTAGCAAAACCCAAAACCGAGTCTGGAGCCTAAAATTTGCTGACGTTATATGTGAAGAAGATATTCAAATATATTAAAGGTAATCACATTGTAATACATATTACGTTAGTCATTCTCCTTCCCAGAAGATGGTAAGTTGATGTGTTGCAACAATGTGGTTAGTCCTTAAGAACGTAATTCCGGAGAGAGTAAACATAATATTCATAGATAAATGTTCACTAGGTTAAACCATAGTGAGGCTTTTTCTTCTAGTTAGACAGCTTCTGAGAATTCATAAGCATTGGACCTATTTTGTACATTTTATTCATTAAGCAGTTAAGCTAAATCAACAGTGATTTAGGAGTTTGTGATTAACTTAGGATTTAGAAGGCTAGAATACTTAAGTTCAATAATCTTCTTCTCTTCTTCTTCAGCGTTCAATAATAAGAAACTATTTTAAATGTACAATCACTAGTAGGAGGAATTAGTGTAATTTGTAATAGAAACAGTACAAAAGTACATGGGGTGTTAAATGGTTCTCTGTGTGTATCATGTAATCTTGTGTATTCGGTGGAAGCAATTATGTGATGATTCAATTGTGATTTCATTACTGTTAAATATGTGAATTTATCATTTGATGATGATGATGATAATAATAATGATGATGCCGATAATGATAATGATAATAATGATGATGATGATGAATGAGACTAAAGGCACATTACATACATATTTGACGAGGAGGGAAGGTACTCCCCCTGGAAGCAGTTGAATTAGGAAACATTCACCTGAAGGTTATACATGAGATATTACTATAATGTAGTTATATTGTTTATAAGCAAATACTCATTGCATTTGGGAATGAATTAAAACCCTTACTGTATGAGACCTTTTCTTTTAAATGGAAGGATATCTAGAGAAAATAATTATGTACAGAAGGGAATGGTGAACATAGTTATCAAATTTCTGAATTGTATTACTCAACCTGGAGACCATGGGTGACAGGTATGGGTGAAGATGCATGCTTATCTGGTAGACTAAACCTTGAGCGCAATATAATGAAGGATTGGATGGAGAGTAACCAGTCGTGGGGTTAGTAACTATTGGAAAACACCAAGACCCTCTTCCTCCCTTGTTTATTTTTCCTAGGATTAAAATCCCCTGTATTTATTTCCTTGTTTTTCTTGTGAGTTTGACTTCTTCCGTTTTAATGTAAATATTGATGATATCAGTAGATATATGTTTGATGCTGAAATTTCAGGTAATGGCTAGATCCATTGTAATATAATTTTTTTACAAGCGTAACATCGCGGTAAGTATTTCCCGTCGAAAATTAAAGTTTGACACCGCCTCAGGGATAATTTGTTCCTCGCTGCGATAAATCCTACTTTTTCATCGACCCATTGTGACGTCACCACCGGAACACAACAATCTAAAATAAAAAGGCATGACAGCAGTGTAAGCGGTCTGTTTGATAGTCAGCCCAACAAGAGAAGGGACTACTGGGTCCGACGGCATGGCAAAATTTAGCAACCTCAACATTGAAACTAAATCAACGTGGGAGATGAAATAAACTACATGCTATACGCCGCATTTTCGAGGCTTGGATCCTGAATTCTGTGTTGGAAGCGTCATGTTCGGATGATAGTAAATAGAATATTTATTTTAAATTTTAGTTTAGACTGTGAGTCCCAGAAGAAGAGTGGTAAGTCAATATTGTAAAACCATGTGGTAAGTTCTTAAATTAATTTAGTAAGAACTAAATAAAATATTCAGTTCTCATAGCCTATTGGTAAACTGTCCATTAAGAATAACCATAGTGAGTTTTATTTTTCTCCCAAGTAAACAACTGATTTAATGTATAAGCATTAGTCCAAGTTGTACATTTATTTCTTAAGTAGGTAAATCAGTAGTGATTTAGAGTGGTGAGTTCTTAAGAAATTAATTTAATAGAAACTAAATAATATTATATTCAGTTATCATAGCCATAGATGACTGTACATTAGGAGAATACTACAGTGAGTTTTATTTTCTCCTAGCTAAACAACTTAGTTAATGTAAGCATTAGACTGAAGTTGTACATATTTCTTAAGTAGTCAACTCATTCAGTAATGATTTAGGATTGGTGAGTAACTTAAGATTTAAATCTAGTTTACCGGTGCCAGCACTGATAGAGAAATTAGTGTAATGTGTATAGTCAAGTAGATTTGAGCACATGCAAAAACAAATAGTTTTCTTGTATTTCATGAACACATGGGAACCAAAAAGAGTTCTATAGGTATCATAATTTGTGTGATATTAAAGCACACATGTGGTAAGGCAAAATATATTTTTATGGTTGTCAAACATGTATAATAATAATATTTGTGCCACATAATAGTGTGTAATCAACCGCCATACAAGAATGATTATGATTCATAATGAATGAAAGCGGATGAGTGTATCACGTAAATTGTATGTATTTGATGAAAGCATGTGGTGACTCATGGATTTAATTTGGCTAAATCCTTGGTGAATTTCATAAGTGGCCTAATGATCACATAAGTCTATGTCATTGAAGAGCATGCTTGTGTCATGTGTGTTTCATTATTGTTAAACAGATGTGAATGTATCATTTGATAAAACCCATGAGTATGAAAATATTATAATTTCTGATGAAGAATGAGGTTC
>JACEFZ010013451.1:20000-35000 GCA_014155875.1 Cepaea nemoralis
CAGATGTTCATACAGATGTTGTTCTCACTCAGCGGATCCAAATGAAATACTTAGTTAACTGAAATCAAATTTTAATTTCTCCCCCGATGTGTCTCCACCTTGACGTGGTGGGGGAGCTTGCGTGTCCCATCGACCCCATTTGCTTGCTGATGGATGAAAAACTACATATCGGACAGCTTATGGGATAGGGACCAGACTAAGAGAGACACAACCTGCTGCTCTGCAGGTGAGACTGAGGATAGCAGTCTAAAATTTAAATCAGGCACACGAAGGCAGAAGTTCTTGGTTCGGACAAAACACTAAAGGCTCCCTGTCGAGGGCTGTGGCTGAACGCCTCTAAGCCACAAACCCTCGGACCTGAGAGCCGGGCCGATAGCCACCTTTCGAAAAATAAAGGCGTGATACTGAGCAAGCTACATGCTCAGGTCTGATAGAAGTTCGAAGGCTCTCAGCTGGGGGATATGAGAGATTCCCGGATGAGAGGGCCAGGCCGTTTCTCGTTCACCGCTGCACGAAGGTAAGGTGCTGAGCCGGCAGCACAAGTAGCCTACCTTGTGAGCGAGTACAAAAAGTCAAAAAAGTGCCCCAGTCGAAGAAAATGGCTGCGAAAACTGTATCTAACTCATAGAGAGTGTAGACAAAAATGGAACGCACGGCGAGAGAACCTATTGCGTGGTCCGAAGTCAAAAGCAAAAGCCTACAGAGTGGGTGTCGCTTGCAGTCTGACCGTCCCTGGTGTGTGCTTGAGCGATCAGTGGCAAACGAGTTGCCCAACACATGGAAGTGAGGAACTAAAGCAGCCATGAGCAGGACGTGGCAACTCCTCGGGTGAGCCCAGTCACAGAGCAATATGTGCCGGCTCTGCAATTATGGAAGCCTCTTTGGATAGCGAGGGAATGCTCATGGTCTGCCCCTGCCTTCCCTTGAGGGCCGACCACGATGTCGTTCATCGTTCTATCTTGACCAGCTGAGATGTTAGCGACATCACAACAGTCCAATGTGCCTCGAAATCAGAGGAAGGCTAACCTCATTAAAAAATTCCCGCTGAAGTCGGAAGTGTCGTCCTACGGGTGGCAAACTAAAAATTGACACTACGCAATTACGTCCGAGTGAAATGTCTCGTCCGAATGTCTCTCGTGCTAGGAACAGCTCTGACTACCTAGTTTCCGAATGCCGCTCGTGTTCGGAACAGCTCTGACTGGGTAGTTTTCCGAATGTCTGTTGTGCCTG
This sequence comes from Cepaea nemoralis, assembly GCA_014155875.1. Classification (NCBI taxonomy): domain Eukaryota; kingdom Metazoa; phylum Mollusca; class Gastropoda; order Stylommatophora; family Helicidae; genus Cepaea; species Cepaea nemoralis. The sequence goes on from JACEFZ010013451.1 coordinate 21,231, forward strand.
GAAAAGCTCTGATGGGCGCAACGACAAGCACATGTCCGAAAACTCGCTGAGTGGATGCCGTCTGCAAACCTATCTGGTTTGTGCGGGAATGACCCGGGGAAACGAAATGACCAATATATTGAAGTGAGGATTTAAAGCAGCCATGAGCAGGACGTGACGATCTCCCTCGGTGAGCCCAGATCCAGGGCGTTATGTGTCGGCCCTGCAACTATGGAAGCAACCTTGGATGGCGGAAAATGCTATGGACTGTCCCTGCCTTCCTTTGAGGGATGACCGTTGTCTTCGACCGTTCAGCCTTGGCCAGTATGGTTGAAGATGGCACCACAAAAGTGAGAGTCTCCCAGGAATGCTACCTGGTCAAAAAAAGCACGCTAAAGTCGATGTGTTGGCCTACGGGTTTCGGCCCAAGGACGCAAAACAGACACACCGCAATCACATCTGAAAAAACACTCCGGATGAACGAAAAGAAGCAGAAATTTTAATTTTTATTTAATTTTCTATTTTTATTTACATAGTGTCCTTTGTGCGTCCCCGGACGGTCCATCCAATTGAGATGAAAGTGTGTACACATGTTGTTCTCACTCCTGCGGATCCAACTGAAATAGTTAGTTTAAAATCAATTTTTAATTTTTACACGAAAGAAAAAGTCATTACGAGCATCAGAAACAGACTAGCAACGGGAACTGCAACGGGAACATCAGAAACAGACGAGCAACGGGAACGGGAACGGGACCATCAAAAACAGACGGGCAACGGGAACGGGAATGGGAGCATCAGAAACAGACGAGCAACAGGAACGGCAGCAGGGGCCGAACGCGTACTCTGTGCGCTTAGAGAAATTATTTGAATGTATAATTTGAATAACGAAGACACAAACAATATATTGCACGATTTATTGCCTGGCATATTTCGCTGCATCTCGTCAGGTACATATTGCAGAAATCACACAACTTACGTGAATTAACTAGATAAATCCTTCAAGTTGAAATATACACATATTCGCACAGTAATGTCAATTATCTACCACGGTAATTTTAAGCGGACTAACATGACTTTCTGTTTGCACAATTCTGGCTTGCGTTGATTAATCATCGTTGTATCGCAAAGGAACATGGACTGGCCAAAACCTAAAATTTTCAGAGCTTCACACCTGTCCAGTACAAACGGGGCTTAGTACGGACCCTGTTTGACCGTGCTAGAAAGATATGCACCCAGGACACACTGACAGAGGAATTTGAAACTCTGAAGAATGTCTTAAACCTGAATGGGTACTCCACAGGATTTATAAAGCGCCACTGCCAACAACCCAAACCAAAACCAGACTTCACTACAGTCCCTAAACTCAAGGTATTCATCCAGCTAACCTTTTGAGGGGATGACGTAATGCAACGTCTACAAGACCGGCTTACTACAGCAGTATGCCGAACATTCTGTGCTGCAACGCTAGTCATTATATATAAAACCGTACCGATCCCTAAACCAGCAGTCAAAGAGCCTGTTCCTCTGTACGCCACAAACAATTGTATTTACAATTCACATGTAGATGCCAGGCCTTCTACATTGGTAGAACAGAGAGACAGCTTAACAAACGAGTGTCAGAACACATACTTCAACGGGTCAACAAGATACAACACACAGGAGATGGTAGCCTCGTGGGGCCGACACACCGGAAGCTCCCGGAAGCTTCAATTGGTAGGCACATTGTCGAGAGCGGCCATGTGGTCGACAGAGACACTGCCTTTCGCGTGTTGTTTAACACACAAAATACTCGCTTGTTAAAATTTGCAGAAGCAATTATGATCAATCAACGCAAGCCAGAATTGTGCAAACAGGAAGACATGTTAGTCAGCTTAAAATTACCGTGATAGAAAATTGACATTACTGTGCGAATATGTGTATATTTCAACTTGAAGGATTTATCTAGTTAATTCACGTAAGTTGTGTGATTTCTGCAGTATGTACCTGACGAGATGCAGCGAAATATGCCAGGCAATAAATCGTGCAATCTATTGTTTGTGTCTTCGTTATTCAAATTCACTACGGGAAAACATTGTTTTGAATGTATAATGACTATTTATATTAATTAAATGAGATTCTCCCTGCCAGGGACTGGGCGAAGCCTCGCCGGGTCGTCTAGTGTGTGTGTATCTATATATATAAAAGACGATGCATGTATGTGTCTAGGGATGTATTTGGTGCGTTAGATAACGGTCCATCCGATTGAGATGAAATTTTCTACATGTATTCTTTTCATTCCCGTGCAGCCAACTGTCACAGTTTGTTAGTGTACAATCAGCTATTTACTTACTAAAATTTAATATTTAAATTTACATTATCACGTATATATAGCGAGGGGTCTTAACTTAAGAAAATTTATTTCAAGGGGCATAACTTTTAATAGCATTGCTATATATTTTAAATATAGATTGTTGCATTGTTTTCAAAGATTTATAAACTCTTTGTCTACAGTTATTTACATGCATTTGAGTTATAATAAATAATGATATAATCTTTAAGGCATTTTCAAAGCTTTCATAAAAATGATGCATCTATTTAAATAGTGAAAATTTTCTAACTCATATTTTTATGTTTAAAGAAGTTATCTACATTCATGTAGGTGATTAAATGCAGTTTTCATTAAAACTAATGGATGGTGTGTGGAAGGATATTCTGAAGTTAATTTTGCTTTGTTATATGAATTTAATGAGACTCTCCCCGCCAGGAGCTGGGCGAAGCCACGGCAGTTCAGATAGATAGACAGACAGACAGACAGACAGATAGTCGGGAACGGGAGCTTATATGACTACTTATATGAATTAAATGAGATGCTCCCACCAGAGGCTGGGCAAAGCCGGGCCGGGTCAGACAGACAGACAGACAGACAGACAGACAGTCAGACAGATAGTCGGGAACGGAAGCTTATATGACTACTTATACGAATTAAATGAGATGCTCCCCACCAGGGCCTGGGCGAAGTCAGGCCGGGTCGGACAGACAGATAGACAGACAGACAGATAGACAGACAGACAGATAGACAGACAGACAGATAGTCGGGAACGGGAACGGGAGCTTATATGACTACTTATATGAATTAAATGAGATTCTCCCCACCAGGAGCTGGGCGAAGCCGCGCCGGGTCAGATAGATAGACAGACAGACAGACAGATAGTCGGGAATGGGAGCTTATATGACTACTTATATGAATTAAATGAGATGCTCCCCACCATAGACTGTGCGAAGCCGGGCCGGGTCAGACAGACAGACAGACAGACAGACAGACAGACAGATAGTCGGGAACTGAAGCTTATATGACTACTTATACAAACTAAATGAGATGTTCCCCACCAGGGCCTGCTCGAAGTCGGGCCGGGTTAGACAGACAGACAGTCAGACAGATAGTCGGGAACGGGAAAGGGAGCTTATATGACTACTTATATGAATTAAATGAGATGCTCCCCACCAGGAGCTGGGCGAAGCCGGGCCGGGTCAGACAGACAGACAGTCAGACAGATAGTCGGGAACGGGAACGGGAGCTTATATGACTACTTATATGAATTAAATGAGATGCTCCCCACCAGGAGCTGGGCGAAGCCGGGCTGGGTCAGACAGACAGACAGTCAGAGATAGTCGGGAACGGGAACGGGAGCTTATATGAATACTTATATGAATTAAATGAGATGCTCCCCACCAGGAGCTGGGCGAAGCCGGGCCGGGTCAGACAGACAGACAGATAGACAGACAAGCAGACAGACAGACAGACAGACAGATAGATAGATAGATAGATAGATAGATAGATAGCTAGATAGATAGATAGATCCCCGCCAGGGTCTGGGCGAAGCCGGGCCGGGTCAGCTAGTGTGTGTGTGTGTGTGTATGTATATATATATATATATATATATATATATATATATATATATATATATATATATATATATATATATATATATATATATGACCGTTTTTTAAAATTGGATTGTTGTTTTGTGAACTTAATGATCAATAACCCAATTTATGATTATTAAATTATGAGAAGGAGGTCATTTCCTCTCTTGAGTGTTTTTTTTTTCCTTGTCGTGTTAAGTTGTTTAATTAAACACACCCTAGATATTAATTCATTAGTTGAGAGAGGAACCGGTAAGGAGCGGCAAGGAACCGCCGAAAGGATATTGTTATTCAGGGAAACTTTTTCTTGTTTTCCTCGAGGAATTCCTTGGTTCTCCGAGACTCTAGATATGGACTCAAGCATTTGAGCAACTAAAAGTTAAGATAATTAGAACGGGCAGGATCACATTGGGAAAGAGGAACTTTAGTATCCTCTATTTCTTTGGGGTTGTCCCAACGTTATCCGACACTGAGTTAACTTTGTATTTATATAGAATAACCTGACTCCGTCCCTAGCTATTCCTGTACAAACGCTACTCCACGCCGTGAGGTACGAAGTATATGGTGCTGTCTATATTGTCGTAAATCTATCGGTACTCGAACGAACGAATTATATTTTCAAAGGGTTAAGAATTTGGCACGCATTCCCGTCTGACATTCTGCCCTACTATTCTCTCTGCGCTCACACATTATTTCATTCACACATCACTTACACCGGCTCTGACGCAGTTCGTAATCCTGCATACCGCATTCGAAACACAGTTGCTGGCGATTTGGCAGCAGACCACCTTGCGTTGGTTTTTATAAATTGGTATGAATGCCGATCTTTAAGAAAGCAATAGCACACTACTGAAAGGTAACTTGCCAAGAAATCACAAACAGCCAAAATGCTGGGGTTAGCTGCGACGTGCTATAAAGGATATGCAAGTAACTAACATCACTTATTAACCTAACACGTCACTCAATGGGTGATGTGATCAATAGCACGCAGACCGCCTGTGCTTCCCACAACATTTCCAGGTACCCATATTAGGCTGTGTAACACGGTATCCGTGGCGATGGCGTTGCGGACGCGATTCGTAATGCCTCTTACTCCCGTTCGAAACAAAGCGGTGACCGATTTGGCAGCAGAACGTGTCGCGCTGGTTTTAACGTGTTGATATGGGAGCCGGTCGTTCAGAAAGTAATGGCAAACTATTGAATGTAAAATACTTGCCAGACATCAACCAGTAAAATGCTGGTGTTGACTGTAACGTCCTGTAAAGGATATGCAACTTAAAAAAAAAAAAACAGCGTTAGTGTAATTTCTAGACAACTTGCCAACAATAGAATTCAGACCCAGGTGGACTTTCAACATTCACCTCGGTTCTAGATCGACCTATCCTAAAATGAGCACCATAAAATGTTTCGGAAAGTAAAATCGGTCTGCGTAATATTGAAGGATGCCGATTAGTCTAAGTAATTCTAGTCCTGCACCATATGTCCAATGCGCTAAAGGCATGTAAGGGTCTGTTCCTGTTGCTTTAAACACTTACCCTTTGTGCAATACTCCGGAAGGCGAGTGAAAGGGTCCGGTGCGTACTGTACATTACTATATTAGGCTGATCGCCTTTTAGGCCCGAGTCAATTAAAGCAATTTCCCGGCTCTTTAGGGATTCGAATTACATCTCACAGGTGTCGTGTTATCTTTTAAATGACGTACTTGTTTGATGTGTTTTTAAACTAAAGTTGTGTGTACCAAGTGGATAATTTTAAATACCTAGGGGCATTTATAACATCAGATGGAAGATGTACAACACAGATCATGAGCATAATAGGGCAAGCAAAAGCCTCATTTAAAAACATGAAGAGTATCTTATGCAATAAGTCATTATCACTGGATGTAAAATAGGGAGTGCTGAAATGCTATATAGAACCAGTTTTGTTGTATGGCAGTGAATCTTGGAATGTAAATGAACAAATTAAGAAGAAATTATAAGCAACAGAGATGTGGTTCCTGAGACGAATGTTGCGAATTCCTTGGACTCCAGAGTAACTAACAACGACTGCCTGAAACAGGCTACTGAAACTAGAACATTATATACAAACAATAAGAAAGAGACAAACAGCTTTCTTCGGTCATTTGATGAGAAGAGAGGCATTGGAGAACATCGTGACAACTGGAAAGGGTGAGGGGAAGATAGGCAGAGGCAGACAAAGAGAAATGATACTGGATGGATTGAGACGGTGGTATGGAGGCATGTCATCAGCAGAGTTGACCTAGAACACCAAAGACCGAAATCTGTGCAGAGCCATGAACGCCTACGCCAGCTTGCAGGGCACTTGATGGTGATGATGATAATAAAGAGTCGCCGGTGGTTCAGTGTTAGCACGTTTGCCTGCTGGCTCGGGGGTTATCTTTTTGAAACCCCATCAAGGCGGATTTTTAAAACCTGATCTGGGCCTCAGAGACAAACTATTCTATAATGAGTACGATGAAATGTATTGAGCAGTAAAGGTAGAGGGTGTTTTATTGACATCACGCATCCAGTGCCATATACTTAAAACGGCCCAGGCCGGGGAAAAGGCGTCTAAAAGTTATTTATATTTAATCCATCGAGAGCCGACTTGGCTATAAAAATATGGCGCTAGGACCATTTACCCACTACATCCCGTGGCGTGGTCTTTACTTATTATATATTGCTATCTGTGCTGTGAGATCACACCATTCTTCGTGTGACAGCTAGAAAAGAAGAGGAAGAAGAGAGAGAGTAGGGAGGAGAGAGAGGAGAGAAAGAAGAGGGAAGTGAGGGAATGATATAAGATAAGTGTGAAGCCTAAAAGTTCGTTCCTCAGTCGAACTCTGCCTACTACACACTACCTTTGATAGTAAAGAAAGACGAAAAGAGAGAAGGAGAAAAAGAGGATGAGAGTGAGGGATACGACAGATGTAGGTTCGTGTTTCCGCGTGAGAACAATAGTTAATTACTATTGCACCATCAATGTCTCGTGGTGTATGTCATCAGGTTATAGGAGAAGTGTACAGCCCACCTCACAATGTCTCTAAACTACTATAATCTACACAATCTCAGACTGACAAGTCGAAATAAAAGGCAACTCAAACATATTTATTTTCTTCTGAACGGTAACAGAGTGACAATCTACAGTATAATCACATAAAGTAACCAGTACATGCATTGAAGACACATCTATGTATAATGGACTCCAAAAACCAACACAATACTGCATGACGCCACAAGGGGAGGTAGATAATGTAATAAACTATACAACCAGATGTTAGGGAATTATTATCTACTATCACCTCCTAACCGCATGAAGAAAAGGACTAAATCTAGGAATTACACCGGCCTTTGTTTCATAACTATCTCTCCGTAGGCTTATCAGTGGTACATGTATTCAGCCCAAACACCCATTGATCCACAGATTGATCCATCAATCCATATACCCAGGGAATTAATTCGCTCCCATCCAACTTGTTCAGCGGGTAACTGTTTACCCAGACAATGTCTGAAACATTATAAAACAATACCCGTGAGTTTTATGTGAGAATAAACCTTAGTCTTTCACTACCTACAAAGTCCTTGACATCTATCTATTCTTTATCTATACTAGTATTAGTATATCTTAGCCATAACACAAATTAAGAACCTTATTGTAAACACAGTAATCTATCGTCTATATATATTTAACTAACATTATTATAGCCTATTTCCCAACGCGCCGCCTACAGCCAACATTAAGTATTTAACCATTCACCCGAAGATCTGAACTCGCTGCCTGTAGCCACGCCGGGCCAGCCTAACTACACCTTAGCTACACAACCGCAGAAGCGCGACCTCCTTTCACCTATGTCCAGCGAACAAAAGACAACATTCCTTCCTGTGTCCGTCCCGTCTCCGGCCGACGATCTCACCTATTGTCTGGTTGACCTAGTGATCGCGAGTGCCTTGCCATCTTCTTCTGCCGTCTGCTGGGTTGGGTCGCTGTGTTTATATCCTTGCAATACTGCCATCTCTGCGTATTTACATGCACTTGCACTAGCCTAGTTCTCATTAATCTTGTAGGCTAATGGCTCAGTTTACATGAACATATACAGTTTATCCACACTCTGCTTATCTCTCCGATTAATATGACTCCCAACACTCTATTTCGGCCATTTATATATACGTAATTTGCAGGACGTCGCATCCAATCCTAATCCTTTGTCGACTGCTCATAATTATTCGGTAAACTTACCTACAGTAGTTTGCTATAGCTCTCTAAACTAAAGTACCTGATTTATAATATACAACTAAACTAATTAGGTCTAAGTCTTATGTCAACTTACATTCTTCTTCTGCCATCCAGTGGGTTTTATGGTCGTCCTCCTGGGTTTCATTTGTCTCTGCCCAATCAATCGCTTGTCGTGGATCCCACTTGACCTTATTGTCATAGCTGACCTTTAGTCTCCTGCGTGGTTCCAACCGCAGTGTTCCTGGCTATGGTCGTCCTGTTTGACGTTTAGCCATCTACTGCAACTAACGAGCGGTCTCCTTAGCTGGCGGTCCTCTTAACTCAAGTGGCTTTCTTGCACTTTAACGACCCTCGGACTCTGCGTGTCTTTCCCTTCTTGGCTTATCTGCCTTGGGTAGGTTCCGTTCACAGATCCTTAGTCGCTCTCACTCCTATCAGTGATTCAGACGAAGTTCTAGCATGAGCGCTTGTCCGTCTTCCTTCACTTCCTCCTCCTACAGATACTATACAGACTTGGGCACGGATTAGCCACAATTTCTGAAGTCCTGTTACTATGTTCCTTGGGCTGCCCCAAGAGGGCTCAGCCCCTTGCCGCTCCCGGAGTCCACTATTAACTGTCCTCTCTCCTGCTCGACTCTCCTAACTGACTGGATCCTCAAGTATATATTACTTCTCGAGTTGGCGCCTTTCTTGAATCACGTGACGTCGCTGTTCCTTGTCATCCAATCAGTACTTCGCGTACCCTGCTTCAATTTGCATCTTATTATTAATCTAACTACCTTCACCCCAATACGACCTTGTTTTTGAGTTCATAGTCCTTGTTTGAGTTCATGCTCCTTGAAGTAGATTTCTCAGCTCAAGCACGTTCCCACTGCTATAAATCTGCCCCTCCGTTGTATTTCTTGCCCAAACTGACAGTTCCCGACAAAGCCTATGCTAAGTTTTGGTTTCATGTTTCCTGAATTTCTCATTCCATTAACAACGAAAGGTAAACTCTCGGTTAGCAGGCCATGATCAAGTCAGCGCCCGGTCACCCATTAATTTTGAACTTATACTGGACGGTGAACTTTCTGTTTCAAAAGGGCGGTATGTGAAAACCATTTTTCCATACTGTCTCATACCCACCTACCAAAAGTTGATGGGTCCCACCATCAATATAGCGTCATTCCTCCTTGAGATCGAAGCCCTGGCTCCGCATCTGACATCACTCCTAAACAATATTGAACGCCTAAAGGGAAAACTCCTTTTGGAACTTCCACCCCAAATAATAATAATAAAAAAATACTGGTTGCATCCCCTGCTCTCCCAGTGCATAAGGCAGTTAAAACTTCTGACGTGCATCCTAACAATATAGTAACCAAGTAATATTATCAATAAAAACAGTTCAATACCTTGCATGCTGGGGATTCCCCAGAAAACAAAATCATCAATCAATGGGTGCAATACTTAGGGGCACCAAAATTAATAAAACAATGTCAATATAAGCATTCACTTAATATGCCACTCCCCTGTAACAACAACAAAACCAACAATCAAATTCACATCGGTGCTACCCACTAGGACATATGTAGTCATCCTTGAATCTGAAAAAAAAACATTGTAACAATTCCTGTGACACGACAGGCAAATGCCTGGTCACCACACATAATAAAACAACCAATTCTCCCCTATTCGCAAGGACCATCAGCCTGAAGCTACAATCTTCACGATCACCACCGATGTACACAAAAACAAATCAGCCCCTGCTGTAAGTAAACAACACTTAGTGGCCATAGAAACAAACCAAACGTATATCATGAAACAGCTTTTGACATAAAAACAAATGTGCGCCCAGTCGTTAGACATCGTGCTCAATTGTCTTGGCGCTGAAATAACTCTGAAAAAAAAATGGTATGCCCAGTTCTTGGACATTATGTCCTACTCTCTTGACGCTGAAATAACTCTGACAAAAAAATGTGTGCCCAATTCTAGGACATCATGCTGTAACATTTATACTTCGCCATGCCCCTTCACATTAAAAACAAACATGTACCCGCATTGACATTTACCCGGGCAATCTCAGATTATAAATGGTCTCCTTGGCCTCCTGGCACGACGTTGAACTGTGTGTAGTCACTATGACACCTAATACTGCAGTTGTGTCTGCCCTTGAACACAATAGAGTGAGGCCCACACAAAAATAAAAACATTCGCATAGGCCGACTTGACAATTTCCGCTATGGAAATAACGAAGGGAGCTAACTGCTCCACAAAAGTTGATCCCTATCAAGTAGTCATATTCATTTAAACAACAAAATAACATGTTTCTAACTACTTTCATGAACCTGCAAAACAAACAACGGATGGCTAACCGCGGCTACACATGTCGCCCAAAAAAAAATGTCATTCAATATTGAATCAACACCACAGCACGAATGTTTAACTAATTATTTAACTACTGTTCATAGTCACGCTGGAATAAATATATAAAGAATATGTTTCTGCTTGCGGGTGCTCTCTGGATTCCGTTTTCTTCTTCACTGAATTTCTACGATTGTTTTCTTTAAAGTGTCTATTCTATATGCACGGGCAGAAATATAGGGCGTCGCTTGTCATTCACTGCCCAACACTGTTAACATGTCTAATTCTGGTATCCTGAACACGCTGGTAGGATGAATTCCACCTCTGTTCCCGCTTCTAAAATAAAGGGATTTTCTAACTACCACGAATTACACTGTCATTTGTCTCTTCACAACAGCCATAATAAACTCACTAAATAAAACACAGGGGAATATCCCCTCTTGATGATCTAATTGTTCATGCGTGAATTTCTGGTATGCACATGTGCCATTGTTAACGTTTGGCACAGCCCGTCTCGCTCTGTTCTCTTCTGCAGAAGGAAAAAAGGGGGGGGGGGAGTTGAAACATATTGTCCTGATGGCTTTCAGAGGTTGCCACTGCCACCAGACGTATTGAGTTCAGCCAGGCAAACAGCTGCCTTCCTGACAAACTAACTGACACTCCGTCCCCGTACAGCCACAGGTTTGGCATTGCTCTGCATATCAGGTGTAGGGAATTGTTCTTATACTTTGCATGGCTCTGGGTTTCACTTGCCATACCCTGTCGTCAATCATGACTCTACTTCCTGGACGAAGAGTGGGTGGCCTTGGTATAACGGTGGGGTATTTTATTGTGATACCCTTCAATCAGTGAGTTAGTCTTTAACGTGCACTGAAAAGAGGAACTTGTCCTTTAACGATAACAAGATAAGACCACCCTTACGTTGACTTGCTCTGCTCAGCTGTTGTCTGAGCTCATTTCGGACAGATTCCGCTGCGCTGACACTCCTTCTGAGTTGGCTATCCCTGGGTATTTTGTTGTAGTGGGTTTTCCTGTATTCTTGTAGCAAGGTGGTTATGGCCGGTGTACTTTACACAAGAGTTTCTAACTGAACAGACTTAGTAGAAACCTCGCCGACAGATAGTTCAGACAATTTACCAACCAGCTATGAGATAAGTAGCCTAGTAAAGGAACACTTACTGAGACAACTATCGAGCAGGCAATCACGAACTACTGACTGTAAGCGACAAATCTATGTATACGATCTCACTATGTAGTAGAACCTGACACCGCCGAGACAAAGTTCACATGGAATATTCTGGGAACTCCTGGACTACAATAGGAACCCCAGATTATTCTGGAAACAATCCTTGCCAGACGACGCCATTTTTGTGACAGCTAGAAAAGAAGAGGAAGAAGAGAGAGAGTAGGGAGGAGAGAGAGGAGAGAAAGAAGAGGGAATTGAGGGAATGATATAAGATAAGTGTGAAGCCTAAAAGTTCGTTCCTCAGTCGAACTCTGCCTACTACACACTACCTTTGATAGTAAAGAAAGACGAAGAGAGAGAAGGAGAAAAAGAGGATGAGAGTGAGGGATACGACAGATGTAGGTTCGTGTTTCCGCGTGAGAACAATAGTTAATTACTATTGCACCATCAATGTCTCGTGGTGTATGTCATCAGGTTATAGGAGAAGTGTACAGCCCACCTCACAATGTCTCTAAACTACTATAATCTACACAATCTCAGACTGACAAGTCGAAATAAAAGGCAACTCAAACATATTTATTTTCTTCTGAACGGTAACAGAGTGACAATCTACAGTATAATCACATAAAGTAACCAGTACATGCATTGAAGACACATCTATGTATAATGGACTCCAAAAACCAACACAATACTGCATGACGCCACAAGGGGAGGTAGATAATGTAATAAACTATACAACCAGATGTTAGGGAATTATTATCTACTATCACCTCCTAACCGCATGAAGAAAAGGACTAAATCTAGGAATTACACCGGCCTTTGTTTCATAACTATCTCTCCGTAGGCTTATCAGTGGTACATGTATTCAGCCCAAACACCCATTGATCCACAGATTGATCCATCAATCCATATACCCAGGGAATTAATTCGCTCCCATCCAACTTGTTCAGCGGGTAACTGTTTACCCAGACAATGTCTGAAACATTATAAAACAATACCCGTGAGTTTTATGTGAGAATAAACCTTAGTCTTTCACTACCTACAAAGTCCTTGACATCTATCTATTCTTTATCTATACTAGTATTAGTATATCTTAGCCATAACATAAATTAAGAACCTTATTGTAAACACAGTAATCTATCGTCTATATATATTTAACTAACATTATTATAGCCTATTTCCCAACGCGCCGCCTACAGCCAACATTAAGTATTTAACCATTCACCCGAAGATCTGAACTCGCTGCCTGTGCCACGCCGGGCCAGCCTAACTACACCTTTAGCTACACAACCGCAGAAGCGCGACCTCTTTTCACCTATGTCCAGCGAACAAAAGACAACATTCCTTCCTGTGTCCGTCCCGTCTCCGGCCGACGATCTCACCTATTGTCTGGTTGACCTAGTGATCGCGAGTGCCGTGCCATCTTCTTCTGCCGTCTGCTGGGTTGGGTCGCTGTGTTTATATCCTTGCAATACTGCCATCTCTGCGTATTTACATGCACTTGCACTAGCCTAGTTCTCATTAATCTTGTAGGCTAATGGCTCAGTTTACATGAACATATACAGTTTATCCACACTCTGCTTATCTCTCCGATTAATATGACTCCCAACACTCTATTTCGGCCATTTATATATACGTAATTTGCAGGACGTCGCATCCAATCCTAATCCTTTGTCGACTGCTCATAATTATTCGGTAAACTTACCTACAGTAGTTTGCTATAGCTCTCTAAACTAAAGTACCTGATTTATAATATACAACTAAACTAATTAGGTCTAAGTCTTATGTCAACTTACATTCTTCTTCTGCCATCCAGTGGGTTTTATGGTCGTCCTCCTGGGTTTCATTTGTCTCTGCCCAATCAATCGCTTGTCGTGGATCCCACTTGACCTTATTGTCATAGCTGACCTTTAGTCTCCTGCGTGGTTCCAACCGCAGTGTTCCTGGCTATGGTCGTCCTGTTTGACGTTTAGCCATCTACTGCAACTAACGAGCGGTCTCCTTAGCTGGCGGTCCTCTTAACTCAAGTGGCTTTCTTGCACTTTAACGACCCTCGGACTCTGCGTGTCTTTCCCTTCATTGGCTTATCTGCCTTGGGTAGGTTCCGTTCACAGATCCTTAGTCGCTCT
>JACEFZ010013451.1:40000-107500 GCA_014155875.1 Cepaea nemoralis
CTGGGTTACATATGGGCATAATTGCAGTTGATCGATATATACGAATAGCTCATCCATTTTATTACATACGACATATGACAAAACAACGTACAATCAAAATAGTTTCCATCACTTATATTTTGTGTTTTATCAATGCTTGCGTTCCCGTCATTGTGTACCAGGACATAAAATATAGATATTGCATAAGTCTTCATCAGCCAGTTGAATACTTTTATGCAAATATAATCATACTTTTTATCAACATGAATGTGATCTTTGTTTGCTACTTCAAAATAGCTCGTATAGCCATCAATCACAAGAAATCCGCCATGTCTCGACGACTGCAAACAAGAGATATAGCTAGCGATGTTATTAGCAGGAGTATCCGAACCTCAGTAATGAGAAGCGGGCGATTTTTTGTGGCCATGTGCGGGGTGTATTTTCTTTTCAGTGTACCCCCGTTCGTGATGGATTGTGTTGGGTTTTATCATAATGTGCCATCTTTTATGATAGTTATTGGGGCGCATTGCTTTCCGCTCCACTCTGTGTTGAATTTTGTAATCTGCTGCAGTTTGAACCATGGATTCAGAAAGTCTTTAAAACGGACATTTGCTGATTTAAAAAAATAATTGCTGCGTCCGCAAATGTTATCATCACTCCATGTGATATTTTGAGGACAGACATGATCACCAACGCCACGTAGTAAAAATTATAAGAAGAAGAAGGACTGGGTTAAGTCTCAGAGAAGTCCATCTGATAAAAATTGAATTAGTGGAACGGCAAGAACGAACGAACGAACGAACGAACGAACGAACAATCTTTATTTTCAAAGGGTTAAGAATTGGGCACACAGGCCCGTCTGACATTCCATCACTTATGAAACTATTCTTAGACAACAAAAGAACAATAAGCTTTAATACGCATGAACAATAATCAGTAATACATGACTCACTGAGGCAATGTTTAACATGGGCATTATAAATACCTAAGGAAGGTGTAACATGCCATACAGATGGGAATGTTTATTGGCTAGTTGTCGTTTGAGATAATAATAAGAAATAGTTCAAGAAATAGTGCAAGAAATAGTTCAAGGTGCGTGCCGCTCAATCTGATGTACGCTCGACTAATAGGTCACTTAACGTTCCTATTCTGACAACTGAAGTTCAGCAGCTAAATAATGTTTCTAAATTTTTATAGTTGAATCACCGTACAATTGATGCTTATGTGCTGGTAAAAACTTTCGCCGCAACTTCTATTTTACATCTTGTGAATATTTTACTTTAAAGCCGACATATTTTTAGTCTCAGTTTCGTTGATTAATTCATCAGATAGAATGTTTCCATGGCTGTGATTGCATGTTATCTAGTGTGACTTTTCCTATCTGATATTATGGACTCTAGATAACTGAATATCGTTAATTGTTTCAGTATAATTCAGTTTGCTGTCATTGTACAATATCTCAACGGTGTTCAGATCTTACAAAAAAGTAAACAATGAAACAAAAAGAAGAAAACAACAATGTATGAGCGAGACATCATCAACGCCATAGAACACGCAGGACCAAGAGGTGACTTTCAGAGCACTGAGGTATCTTTTTTCTTGTCCAGAGTGAGGGATATGGGAGTGAGGCGGGGCACAGTCAGACATGAACAGTTTTGTCAAGACATGTGACACACCAACACAGCACTGGTGCGATCCATCGATATACTCTGGCGGAGATGTTCAGGAGAAGATCGGAGCACCTATGAACCCGCCCGGATTGCTACGATGACGATAATAAGGAATCACCAAATAAATAAACACCAGATATTGCAGGTGAATTAACCACATGTCCCATGATGCATCAGACATGGTTAAATTTCCCTCGGCTTTGTATTCGCCGAAGCCTTATCAGTGTCACACAACATGTTTACAGAAATGATTCCAGCCACAACATCCTACAATCTGATATCAATTCGACTATCTGTCCTATTGCAGAATTGATTCTTATGGTGAAACGTCGACAACTATGGAATTCTGCTAAATATCGAAGTCAGATTTGAAATGTGCTCTTAATTATAAGTTTTTTAAAGGATTGTATTGAAAGTGCTCGTAAATTCCATATGAAGAACGTAATAAGCTGAATGCTATACATGGTAACATATTACCAGAAACATAAGGAATGTGAACTTTTGCTGCACAGAAAGTTATATTCTTTTCTCACGATAAAGAAAGGTATGTTATTCATAACCTGTAGTTGTTCATTGCGTGACGTGTTTAAAGTAATACATTATTTACATCCAACTGTCAATATGTCTTCTCTTTCTCACCTGCTCCCTCCTTCGCCTGATATATATATATATATATATATATATATATATATATATATATATATATATATATATATATATATATATATATATATATATATATATATATATATATAATATATAAATTCACACACACCCGGGAGCGGTTCAAAATTGTTGTTATGTAGCCAGGGGCGCAGAGTTGGTATGAGTGCCCATCCCTGCAAAATACTCCATGGCTCAAGTATTCACTACCTCTGGCAGCAAAAGCCCAACTCATGGCCTTCACATGGCGGAAATTGTTTAAATAACAGGAAAAAGGTCGGTGGCGAGTCTCTGGTGCTGTAAAATTAACCAGAATGCTCTAGATGTGTATGCACGTACAGACATGAGCAGACACATATGTGCGTGCATACACATCTAAACTCGAGTAAGACCACAGTTTGCTTTAGTAAAGGAAAGGTACTGAAGACTGAGGAAACCAGCCAGGAGGCGCACCACAGATATCAGAATGCCACGCAATTACGCAAAAGCGAACGAAAGAAGAAGAAGAAGAAGAAGAAGAAGAAGAAGAAGAAGAAGAAGAAGAAGAAACACATGGGAGCCGTGATAGCGTAGTGGTTAGATGCTTGCCGCCGGTCCAGAGATCATGGGTTCGAATTAGCATTAAGATGGATCTTTAAAATTAGTATTAGCCCAGTTTAACCCAGTCTATAATGGGTATTATAACATGTCCTGGGAAGTAAATACACCCATCGAGTATGAGTTAGTCTATAAAAATATGGGGCCGGAAGACAATGTCGTATATGTTTCAAGGCGCGTGAAGGGGTGCTTTTTTAAACCTTAGTCAAAATACATTCTTTACGTTTTATGGAGTAAAAAGAGGTCCTTAACTTTTTGTCTTTTTAAAAACTTACATATTTCCATAACAAGTCACTGTCCTTGGAAGTTAGAAAAATAGTTCTTGCATGTTACGTAGAACATTTAACATTCGGCTACGAATCCTGGACAATTAGTAAATAGGCGAAAAAAAAACAACCTACGGAAGCCTTGGAGATGTCTTTTTATAGAAGAATGCTGAAAATTAAAAGGACAGCCAAAATGAGCAATCTAGATATTTTGAAGGAAGGGAAGTTGCAAAAACAATTTATCACACACACCAGAAAGAGACAGTCATCGTCGTTTGGCCATGTTATGAGAAGACAAAAACTGTAACATGTGACAACCGGACAGATTTGTGAAATGAGAGATAGAGGAAAAGTGCGTGAGATAATTCTTGGCAGTCTTGTGTCACGGCACGGAAGAGAGTCAACACACGAACTGATCAATGACCTCGGAGATCGTAATTTGTGGAAAGGCATGATCGCCTACGGCAGCCGGGAAGGCACTGGATGATTATATTTCCATGAAGCGAAGTGTGGACAATTAACAGCCAAGTGAGAACTCATGTTGAGGCTGCTGAGATGTGGTTTTATTGAGTGATGGACGGATAGACAAATCATCAACGACGACATCATGTAAGAAGTTAACTCACAGAGAGAACTGGTTACTCGCATCAGAAGCAGACCGTCCACATTCTATGGGCATAGTCGACAAGGGGAAACTGGAGAATATCGTCATAATGGGGCAGATGCAGGGGAAGAGAGGCAGGAGGAAACCAAGAAAGAAGATCCCAGAAAGTTTGACACCATTGCACGGAGGAACATCTGTATCAGAAATGATTGGCAGCACACGAGATAGAGAGCTATGGAAAGACATAATTATCAACGCCACACGGCACGGACTATAAGATAAGCTGTATTTCCATTTTCATATTTTCTAATTTTCCTCTGACATCTACACAATTCAATCTTTTCTTTATGCGGGCCAACAATGCCTATTAAGTTTTATTTGGGTTTACTTAACTAGTCTAAGCGTTCATTCGATATTCTACCACTTATTCCTCTGGTATAATAATTTAAATAATTTTTATTTTATTTCTTTGCGATTTTCCAGGCAGAAAATCATCACCAAGTTAATCCCATCTCACAATATGGGAGAGAATTCGACAACCACCTGCGGATACAACGTCTATATAGAATATGTAGGAACACCCTTAAGCGTGCTTGTGATCTGTGACAGCCTGCTGACAATTATAACCATCTGTCGGACCCGACACCTGCACACCAATCAGTACATTTTCATTTCGTCCCTGGCTGTTGCCGACATTCTGCTCTCATTAAGCTTTCTTTTGGCCGCTGTCATTCAGATCACCAGGGTAAACTCCATTGTTGAAAGAATAAATATGGTAAACAACCTGCTATATGGGATGATGCTTTCATCGATAGTTTTAGCTGGGTTACATATGAGCATAATTGCAGTTGATCGTTACATACGAATAGCTCATCCCTTTTACTATATACAGAATATGACAAAACAACGTACAATTAAAATACTTTTGGTCACGTATATCGTATATCTTATAAACTCATGTATTCCAGCCATTGCGTACCAGAACAGGACATTTAAACATTGCATTAATATCCACCAACCACTTGAATATTTCTATTTAAATATAACCATACTTACCATTAATATGTTTGTTGTATGTCTTTGCTATTTGAAAATAGCCTGGATAGCCTTCAACCATAAAAAATCCGCTATGTCCAGACGCCAAAACATAGGCGTTGTAGCCGGCGATATTATCCATACACACAACCGTGTGATGGTTATGAAAAGTGTGCGGTTTTTTGTGGCTATGTGTGGCGTATATTTTATTCTGAGCATGCCTCCATTTGTGGCGACAAATCTGGCTACTGCGAAAAGTCTTCCAGATATAACAATAGTGTTAGTTTCGTATTGTTTTCCGCTCCATTCTGTGCTGAATTTTGTGGTTTGTTGCAGCATGAATCAAAGTTTCTTCAAGGCTTTAAAAAAGACATTTGCCGATGTTAAAATGTGTTTCTACACGAGATGTCACCAGGGGTCACTTTGACTACAGAGCTGGAGTAAAACAACAAGAAAAAGTAAGATACAAGGCATAAATACAGAAGACCGGAGAAGTTTTTACAGCGCTTAGAAAATGTGCTTAAGTCAAGAGATATTAAACTTAGCACCAAACTTTAAATATTTAATTCTAATGTTAACTCAGTACCACTGAAATATGGAGAAAAACGAAAACGATAACAAATGAAGTAAAAACATTCACTAACTGGTGATTATGCGTGCTAACCGGAATATCTTGATATGGCACCAATGTGGAGCTCTTGACGAGAACTAGAAAAATACCAAGAGGTGAAGACAAGACGCTAGCGCTTAATAGAACAGACACTGAGAAAACCTGAGAATAGTATCCCTAGAAAGTCCTTTGTCTGGATTTCACAGGGTAATAGAAAAAGAGGACGAAACACACACACACACACACACACACACACAACCACACACACACACGCGCGCGCACACACACACACACATACACACACACGCGCGCGCGCACACACACACGGAGAAGACAAGACGAAACAAAAATCAATCAAATGGGGAGGTTATGGACGGAGCTGCTTGAGGTAGCTAGGGACATGAGTTCTTCGAGTGAGCTGGTTGAGATAGCTAGGCTGGTTGAGGGTATACATTTGTGTGTGTATGTGTGCATGCATGTAGTGTATGCGAGGGAGTGTGTAATTGTGTATTATTGAGTGTGTGCATAACTGTGAGAGTTTGTGCAAATGATGAAAGAATGTATGCTGGTATGTATGTGTGTATGTGTGTGTCTTTATGAATGTGCGTGTGTATGCGTGCCTGCCTGTCTCATAACATGATAATTTGCATTGTTTATGTTTGCAAAATCCATTTGACAATGTTTTTTCCCTTAATGTAACATGCACAATTGATGAACAAAAGATGAGTGATTAGAAGGGTTGAATGTAAGATGGGTCTGCGTGCCCAATTTGTGACCTTTGAAAATAAAGTTCGTTCGTTCGTTCTTTCGTTCGTTCGTTCGTTCGTTCGTTTGTTCGAGAGTGCAGTGAACCAGGTTTCTGAATCAGAGGATCCCACAATAAATGTATGGGCCGGACAACAACACAATGTTAACGTTGTAACCATGTACGTCAAGCATGAATACACAAATAAACATTGTTTCGATCTTACTCTTAAGTGTTGTTCAATTGAAGACAAAACAACACACATGTCATGTTACATATATAACACCTTGCCATCTTGAATGACGATACATTGTAAAATAGAGTATACCTTTCCATAGCACGAAGTCTGGGCTGAATTTAGAGGCCATGGGTTGTCCATGCAGCATGATCCCTCTCTCGGTCTGCTTTGTTTACTACATAGGAAAGGTAACAGTAATACGTCTGGAACAAGAGTAGCTGCAGAAGCTGCCGGATCAGTGTGTAAAAGGGTCGTTTACTTACCTTTCAAAGTGTCTTCTTTCCGTCTTGTAGTTCTCTTGAAATCAGCGTAAATCTGCAATTTTACTTTCTTATTGAATTATACCGTCTTCTGCAATTCTCGCAGGCTTCCCTAGAGGTTGACTTGTATAGTTGTTCTTCCAAGTATAAATTAGGCTTTTCTGAGCTGTATGTAGTACAGTGTTGTTCTGTATGTTCTACTGTTTACAGTGCTTGCCCATATACACATGTTGCTGCAGAATATATGTCTTGTCTTTGTGCATATGTGGCTACTCGTTCTGTTAGATGCTGTCCTGAATCTAAAGCCAATGACTAGTTCACTATGCTTAATAGATAAGTCACCCTATTGTCAAACGGATGATTGTAAACAAATAATATTATCAAGTGTCTCTTGTGGTAATA
Organism: Cepaea nemoralis; assembly: GCA_014155875.1. Classification (NCBI taxonomy): domain Eukaryota; kingdom Metazoa; phylum Mollusca; class Gastropoda; order Stylommatophora; family Helicidae; genus Cepaea; species Cepaea nemoralis. The sequence continues at coordinate 47,070 of JACEFZ010013451.1, forward strand.
TTGACTGAAATATCTTGTTGTTGTGTCCCATCTCCTTCTTTGGCTAGTTTCTTATCACCGTCTTCGGAAATTATTGCATACTTCAGTTTAGCTTGGCACCTAGGGTGGTTCTATGCAGGTCTAGAATAGGGTTTTCTGTATTTACGAAGTTAACCCTAGAACTGCCAGGAATTTTTAGTAACACTGGTTACCAACAGGGATCATACGGACCCCACCAGTTAATATAGTTAAAACTAGGCAATTTAAAAAAAATGCAATTTAAACACACAAAAAAAACATTTCGATTTATTAATAATTACAAAGGTTTTAGAAAAATTGAATGCTTACCTATTTTCCTTACACACATGAATCCAGCAGAGAATCTTGAAAGTTATAAGGTGCAGCGGTCACAAATAAATGTGTTCATGTTGGCCACAAACAAAGTTATTGCAAGTACCACAAACATCTCTCCATTTTCTGTCAATCTCCCTTGGGCAAAGGTGACAGCAACCTCGTTTTCTAGATCCACAAAGATTATCTGCTGGTTTAGGAAGAAGGTTCTCAGGTTGACATGTATGTTCCATTCCGATTGATCCTTCTGCACTTTGAATCAAAAACAGTCGGCGTTTACGTGACTTGTGATTGTTCCGTTCAGGATTGAGGTGCATCCACAGAACAAATGCATTCTTGGAAGAAACATCTAACATGTTGTAGAAAATGACTACAGGTCATCTGTTTGTCTTGAGTTTGATCGAACAACAGTGCAACATTTGATCAGCTGTCTCCACTTCAGCCTTCCCGTGATTGTAGTCTGTCATCATCAATGTGATTTTGGAATTAGAACTTTGATCCACATCTGGTTGATCATACATTGCACCTTTCCTTTCTTTGGAGAATAGGAAGTGAGTGCTGTACCATCAATTAAAGCAATGTTTGTGGGAAATTGAACACGATCATCGTTTCCTGAAATTAGCTCTTTTGGAAGTTTAACTCTGTTTTTTGTTTCTAATTGTTCCTAAATGCGTAAGATGTTTTCGCTATGATATATGTCCTAATTTCAAGCTTGTAAAAATGTTGTCGCAAGTAATCTTCCTTCCATTATTTTCCAAGCCTTTCACCATGTCCAACACAACTCTTTCTCCTTGTTTTATTTTTTTTCTCTTGTGGTTGCCCAGGTTCTCTGCCGGTACAAAGTTGCATATTGAAAACATATGAAGTATAACTGTCAAAACAGCACTACATTTTTATGCCATCTTTGCCAGGTTTTGAGGGAATATATTGCTTGAAAGGGCATCTTCCTCTAAACGTAACTAATTGCCTATTAATTATTACATTGCACGATGGAACTTAGCAGCCCTGTAGATTCCCCTCCTCCCTATGCCCCCTCCGCCGCCATTGTTGAATACTTGCTTTATTGGCTCACATTTATCATTTCTTTCATGTTTTCGTCTCTGTTGGACATTATCAAATCATAGACATCTGAAAATTGCAGTAAGTCTATTTCATTGCGTTGCCTTTGAAAATATTGCAGGTTCTTTACTCCAAAGTTGACCAATGGCTTCATTTATTTTATTTATATACACCAGCCGAAATCAAAACTCCCCAAACATGCTGCCTTTCAGTTATCTCCAAAGTTTTCCAATTGTCCTGAAACACACTAATTCCTTCTTGGTTTGTCCATTTCAGTATGTCACCTGTCACACTTTTTGTCATAAATAATTGAAACGTTAAAATGGTTGAGTCAATGTTTCTTTTCGCATGTCGAGTTGGGCCATGATTTTTGATGAACACATTTTCAGAAGCTCCTCTGCAAGTTGCTGTCTGTCTTGGAGTGGAACACCAAGTTATGTCTTTATTTTTCGACAGGTACATTAGTCCTTGGTATTTAGTCGAGTCTCAGCTTGCATATGTACTTTAATAATAATTTTCATTTTCATTGTCACTTTTACAACTAGTTTCTTCAACGGATAGATGATATACTTGAAAAACTACTTGGCGAAATAAATTCATCACTGCTACACTCATTTTCTGAATCTTCCTCACTTTTGTCAATAACATTTGAAGCAAGAGCACTTCCAATCTTTTGGTAATTTACCATATTTCCATATCTTTTTACATAATGCGTGATAGATGTATATGCTTTTTTATCCCACTTTAATTTGTTCAGCTGGTATCTCATCCCATTCTTGTGATTTACCATTCTTCAGGTTCTTTATTCCCATACAATTTCATCTCATGAAGGTTCAGGTTCTGTCTCTGCTTTCATTGGTTCATTTATTTCATTCATATCCTCACAGTCATTCATATCACACATTCTGCTGCAGTATTCCTTCCATCTTTCTAGAATATTTCTTGATGCAGGTAGGATATTTACCAACTTGTCATATATAACATTTAATTGAGGTTAAACATTTCTTGTCAATAACTTCATTTCTTTGAACTTTTCGTAATATCTTCCATTTTTATGATATTGCTATATTCTAGTACGAAGGTCTCCCTGGCCTAGGGGTTAAACGACTTTCTACATAATCCCATTTATCCACGTAGCAGCGCGCGAGAATTGGTAGCAATTCTCGCCGCGTTGGTGACTTATGGCATAAGTGAGCCGGCCGTTCAGAAAGCAATGGCAAACTACTGAGCGTAATCTTGCCAAGAAATCAACAACAGTGGTAAAATGCTGGTGGTGACAGCGATGTCTTGTAAAAGGATATGCGAAAAAAATATTCTAGTACAACAATCTTGTATATACTGGTGTTTGTCCTTTCTTGTGCTCTTTCTTATTTCTCGTGTTAAAGAGGTATACTTAATCCTGCAGTTATATGTTTCTCATTCTTTCTGTTTCAGTTCACTTCGTTGGTTTATTAATTCTAAAGTGTTAATTCTAAAGTTTTGCCCACCTGCTGAAATTAATGTGTTATGAAGTAATCAAGTTTAATATCAATTAATACTGAAAATATGCTTGTTTTGTGAAGAAAATACACTGGGGTGTAGTGGGACCCTACTGGTAACAAGTGTAAATACGTATGATAGTACATGTAATTTTCAGTCGCTTTAAATATGAGTTGTCAGGTCTTAGTCAGATATGACTGAGCTACCGTATGACAGTAGACGGTACTACCTGCTTTCTGTCAGCGCCGAATGTTGGGCGGCGCTTACCAAACCCGACACCCCACATTGTGCCAACGGCTTCGGTCGGAAGAGCGCAATTGGGAGGGTACTAGCCTTATCCTGGTGCGAGGAAATGCAACCCAAAGACAAAATAAGTCATGGCAGGGCAGACCAGGCCCTAGGCCTTGGTTGGCAGCTGGTCTAGGATCGAAGCTCCGACAGGCGGACAGTTAGAGCATTGCTTTGCTGATCCGGCAGCTTCTGCAGCTTGTCTTGTTCCAAATGTATAGGTGTTAACTTTCCTCTGGAGTGAACTAGGCAGGCCGAGAGAGGGATCATGCTGCATGGGCAACACATGGTCTCTTTATTTTAGCCCAGGTTTTGTGCTATGGAGACCGCCATGGATCGTAGTTATTAAGCCTTTTTGAAGCACAATGTACCAAACTATCGTCTGTCAAGACGGAAAGGTGCCAATGAAGTTAAAAATATGTTAGCTTGTTTATTTGTGGAATACGTTGCTAACAAAGCTATAAAGTATCAAACATATTAAAGCAAATTCAAGAATAATAGAGAAAGCGAACGTTGACACTGGGGTCCATTTGGACCCCATGGTAGTTCTATGGTTAAAGTATTTGGTACAATGCTGTAGTATGTGTTTTACAGTTTCAATGTCTTGCTCACATGTACATATATCTGCACAATCTATTTTTACCTCTGTGTATATGTGGCTACTGGTTCTGTTAGATGATGTTCTGAAATTAAAGATAGTGATTTGTACAGTTATTCTCAATAGATAACAGTAATCCAATTGTTACAATGATGATTTTCTGCGTGATGTTGTTAGATTTGATGTTTGGTAATATGAAACTGAAATATGCCATTGTTGTCCTAACGCTCTCTTTAACCAAAAGGTCAGCCCTGTCATTTCCTGGCTTACCGCACAATATGACGAAAGCCATAGCAGCACAGCTAAACGTCGGTTTACTGAATCAGCCATTGCCGTATGGCGTTGGTGATCACGTCTGTCCACATCATTCTGTCTCGTGTACTGCCAGTCATTTATGATACCACTGTTCCTCCATGCCGTAATGCCAAAAGGATCTGCGTGCATAGTTAGGATGTGTAGACAATTAGAAAAATGCAGGATACCGAATCCTAATACTTGACTGCATGCCAGTCAAACATTACAATCAACAAAGAAGATATTGAATATGTTTCGCTCTTTGGCTATCTTAACTTTGAAAAAAAAAGAGCAAGATGAAAAACATACTGACCAAAAAATAAATAAATGAAAAGATGTTAATTGCACCGAGAAAACGAGTGTTGAGATGCTACATAGAACCTGTAATTGTGTATGGGGGTGAAGCGTTGACAATGAGCAGACACGCTGAAAACACATTTGATGGCTGTGGTAATGTGGTTTCTGAGGAAAATGCAAAGAATACTGTGGACAGACAGACAAACCAAAGAGTAGGCAACATCATCAATACCAGCTAACTTCACACGCCTCACCAAAGAGAAGACGTTCCAACCATCACATTAAGTATGAGTTAATTAAATATTTAACCAAATATAGCAGGCTACTTTCTAAGTTGATAATTTCTTATGGCCTGGGAGTAATGGCATAAATATCCAAATGGCAGTTGACATCGAGTGTCTTTACAGCACGAAGATCTAATATGCGATGATGATGATGATGATGATGATGATGATGATAAAGAGGAGTATTTATTCTGTTTCCACTTTGTTGCCGGTGTCTTCTATAAGTACCGATCAATACCTGCATATGTATTTCTCAAGCTACTAATAGATCCGAAGAGCTCGCCAGACATTAACATTCTTGTTATGACTCCAGAGGCAATGATCGTGGATGTAATGACTATTGTAAGTTCAAACATCACTGAGTTAATGATCCGTCGCTAAATGTGGTGACTATGCTCAAAGTGGTAAACATGCGGAGTAATTTTTGCTTCCTTTAAATTATCGGTGGCACTGAGATTACATGGACCTTCTACATTAGCTTTGGGTGAGACTGCATTTACATTTGTCCTGATTTCTGTGATTGGCAGATCAACATTCTGTTGGCTATCAGTTTTACACTCATCCAACGCATATCTGGCATCGCGAGCTTGAGTTTATTAAACTCTTCACGAGTGTCACACGCAGTGAGTGCTTTATGACAAGCATACTTGACAGGATGCAGTTGGATATGTATTAAACATTTTGTATTTTATCTATTACGCGTTCTCAGCAAAGACAGCACATGAAAACGTGGTCTGTGTTTGAAACACTGTGTTTCTCTGATATTACCAATGAAAAGACAACAATTAGCTAATATAGATTGCTATATGGTTGGACACTGTTCGATATCTTGTGCCGTTACTATACATAAGTAACACATTATACTAAAACAGTATTGTGTGTAGGTACCGGTAGTTGTTATGCCGTTACGATTTATAAATAACGATAGTCAGATTTGCATTCACTATGTATAGAAACAGTTATTTTTGTTTATTCCGTTACAATTTATAATAAAAGATAAACCAGTTCTGTGTTCCCAATGATTATAAATGGTTTGCCGTTGTGTGCCGTTATAATTTATAATTAACGATCATCAGATCTGCCTTCATCATGATTAGAAATGGTTAGTTCTCATGTACTGTTACAATTTATAATCAAAGATAGACCAGTTTTGTGTTCCACATAAGTAGAAACGGCTAGATTACATTTGCTAATATCATTTATAATCAAAGGTGCACCAGAGTTCTATAAATAATGGCTACAAACGGTTCGTTCCCATGTACTGTTGACGTAATGTTCAGCCTTAGAATGATCTATCTAACAATTCCACTTGCTGTTATCATTGCAATCAAGAGTGCGATTATTCTTTATACGGCATATCGGACAACTACCATAGGAATACACAATAAATTCTTGGTAACATCGTTAGCTGTTACTAATGTGTTGTTAGGACTAACCTATGCCTGTATTTCGGACTCCGAGAACCTAATTATGAAGCTGGGTATATCACAGCCTAAATATTTTGAAAGTTTTTTGCTGGGTGCATGGTGCAGTTATGTGGTGTTATATTCAGCCCACTTTGGAACTATGGTCCTTGAAAGCTACATTCGCATTGCTCATCCATTTGTCTACATGAGGGTAGCCACAAAGCGAAATGCCTACATTATTATATTGTGTCTGTGGACATTTGGATTTTGTTATATGTTCATTCCAGTGCTGGTTTACACCGACGAACACTATCATGAGAAGTGCATTATACTTCATCCCCCGTTAGAGTACTACTGTATTGGGGCTTTCCTTTTTCTCGTCAGTTGTGTTACAGTTCTTGTGTTTAACTTTAAAATAGCATGTCTGGCTTTTAGGAACAAAACGGCGATCATATCTCGGAGACATCGCATACGTGGTGACAGTGGTCAAGTGGCATTCAAAGATCAGTTTCTGGCAGTCGTCACAAGTGTCAAGTTCTTCTCAGTCATGTTTGGAGTATACATGGCCTGCACTTGTCCATCAGCGGTGTGTGTTGGTGTCAACATTTTCCATCCTGTACCAGCCTTTATTTATTTACCATCCATTTATTTAGTGCCAATCAACTCTGTACTTTCTGTACTTATCTGGTTCTTCATGAACAGAAATTTTTCGCAAGCTGTGATGCAGACATTTTCTGATACGAAAACCTGCTTCTGTAAGGCGAACATGTTGTTGAGATCGTGGTGTAGGTGTCTTTAATTCCAGTTGTGTAAAAAAAAACACAACAACAACAACAACTATACACCCGTTCAACGTTCAACAAGCCTATGTGGCGTTAGTTACATTTGTGGTGGTTCATGATGCGGGATAAGTTTATCTAGTTTTCTGGGCCGGTGTTAGCTGGCGTATCGAACTTAAAACGTTTATGCCTGTGACGTCAGCTGGGGATAGACCGGGGAGTTCTCCTTTGTGTCCGTCTCCTCTGGCGGTTCAGCCTTAAATAGATATATTTATTTTTTTAAATTTCTAATCAATTCTTTAGTCAACTATTTAACAACTGGGACTTTTCGCTGGTTGCTGAAGATACGAACCGAGCACGAATGGGAATGTCCCAAGAGGTGTGATGTCGGTTCTTGACTCAACCCAACTCAACTCATGTTTCAGATTGAGTCACTTTGAATTTACACATGTGGAACGAAACTACAACTAGAAAATCCAGTATCTAAACATATACCGATAGAGTTAGTTACTTGCATATTCTTTACAGGACGTTGCAGTCAACCCCATAATTTGTTTTCCTGTTTATGATTCCTTGGCAAGTTTACGTTCAGTAGTTTGCCACTGCTTTCTGAACAACCGGCACCGATACAATTTCAAAAAAATCAGCGCAAGGCGGTCTGCTACCATATCGCCAGCAGTATGTGGAATTACGAACTGTGTCCGTAACCACTTCGCCATAGATCCGGTCAGATTAGAATATACAATCTTCAGTAAAGCCCGTGCAGTTGACAGGCCACACAATCCCAGCCTCGTCCATCGCTCAACTCTTGATAAATTGTAGCCATGTGCATGTCACAGCGCTAAACCGATGCACCTTGGTTTGGACTGCGAAAGCTGTTTGGTCCTGGCCACTGCCAGAAATCAAATGGACAAAGAAGGTGGAAGCCAGTTTTGTGTAGCGAGCCACCTCGGTTTGTGCTGATGAGAGATGTTGGCCCGGCTTGTTGATAGGAACAGAAGTGCTGTTCTGATTGTATTGAGATGTGGGAACAATTCCCTGAGCTGATCTGTAGTCAACTAATGCCTTCATAAAACTGAGCGGCTGACTAGTTAGTGTCAGCAGGCCTGGGTTCTTGGTGGGATAGTAAATTGTGTCACAACTCATTTGTTTATGTCGCGTCTTGGGGTTTATGTTGTGTAACCTATGTTTTTGTAGTGCCTTATTGTCTGTGCGGTGTCGCTTGTGTCAAGGTTCTTTATTGTGTCAGTCTAACCAGCTATTGTTTGGAACACCTGTGTTGTGGTGCTTGGTGTACCCTGTTGTCCTAAGTGCTGCTTATTGGTTAGGGGTTACCCACTGTTATTTGATATGTACAGTTGTCTGTTGTATCTGTTATTGACATGCAATGTTCTGTTAGAAGAAATAAATAAAGAGCTTGTTTATTTGTCTTTGATTTGTTTGTTTAGTCTCTTTTAGTTTTTACAGACACTATTTCTACCACAATCTAACACCTTAATTCATTGCTTGGGCTCTAACATGGTGTTTCCTGTGTGAACATCTATAAATAGTTTCTGCCTCTGTCCAAGACCTCGTACATCTTCTTATCTAATTACTATCATCTTTTTTTTTGTCAGTTGAGGGCGGTGTGAGGTTCTCTCTCTTTTACTACTTTTCTTCTTTGGCCGTAACGAAGTTAGAACTACTCTCTACCTCTTAGCACCGTAGTGAAGGAAGCATCAGTCTTTATGATTGTCTCCCTTTTGTCCTTACCTCGGCTACATGCATAATAAAAGCAAAGGCGGTTTGTATATGGCATTGACGAACAGTCCACGAATACTTGTACTCAAATATGCTGACACATCGCCGACTCTCTGTTCAATGGGTTATGGACTCGGTCTTGCGATTGTTTTCATATAATTGTATGGGTGACGGTCGTTCAGAAACGATGGCAAACTATTGAACGTAAACTTGCTAATAAATCACAAAGAGCCAAAATATACTGGGTTTGACTGCAACGTCCTATAACGGATATGCATATAATTTCTTAACTGGCACGTCAGCCATTATGTATTTCAGCCAAAATAGATTAATCTATTGACTTCATATGAAATATAACTCTATATTTTACACCCAAGAAGATGCAGCGAAGTATATCAGGCAACACATTGTGCAACCTATTTTAATGGTAGGTTTCTAGAAAATAAATTCGTTCTATGTTTTGAACCTATTTGAGTTAGTTGTTAATAAATCGCCGATATTCTACATGAATTGTTTGCTTGACTAATTACTGACATTATGCCTTACGTGTTGCTTAAACTAATTACTGAGAGTGTTTGCAAATTATTTGCTCGGAAAAAATTGACATTCTTTGTCAATGTTGTGATATATTTTTTTTAAACATGTCCCTTACATTCTATGTGATCTGTTTTGTGAAAAATCACAGGAATTCTACATACATTCTTCGTTGACAAATCATTGGCATTCTTTATTACTTGTTTATTGACAATCAGTGATGTATAAAATCTATTGTTTATTTTTTCCATTTTGTATGAATTGTTTGTTATACTAATTTCGACATTCAACACGATTTATTACCTGCCAATTCTTTATGACTTATCTGTTATCATATCACTTATTGTCTTTGTGAAGTTTGTGTGTGTGTGTGTGTGTGTGTGTGTGTGCGTGCGCGCGAGTGTGTGTGTGTGTGTGTGGAGAAACTTCTGATGTTCTGTGTTAACTATGCGTTTACAAATCACTGACATTCTGCATAAACTACTTGTATTTGTTGGCACGACACTGATATTCGTTTTGAAGTGTGTATATTGTTGACATTTTTGTTTGTTGATAAAAGAAACAACAACCTAACCTGCACAGTACCCGGCGACTGCACTAGCCAGGCGGCCTTAATTCCTCAGGCTGAAGATGATCCTGTCTTACACCACAAGGTATAATAGACAGTAGAAGACAGTTTTGGGGACAGTTGACATTATATATCGCTTGTATGAGACATCATTGATATATTGTGCAACTTGTTTCTTAAACCACTGACAGTCAATGTGACATGTTCATTAAACTACTGATATTCTGTGTGACTTGTTTGCTAAACCACTGATTTTCTGTGTGACGTATTTATTATACCTCTGACATTATTTGTGACTTTTATATTAAACTTCTGACATTCTGTATGAATTATTTGTTAACCGACTGACATCGTAAGTGACTTGTTTATTAAACTACTGATGTTCTGTGTGAGGTATTTGTTAAACCACTGGCAATCTGTATGCATGTTATATTGATGCATCAATCACATTCTGCATGAATTAATTTTGATTAATGACATTATATGTAAAATGTTTTTGACGCTCTATGAAATTCTATAGGAATTAGGCATTGACAAATCCTCGACATTCTGGCTGAACTGTTCCCTTTATAAAACAAATTCTGTTAATTCTGTGTGCATTATTGCTTTTAAAACTAATTAGTTGTGTATTAAATGTTTATTTTACTCATTGCAGAAATTGTGTGATAATTATTTCTTAACAAATCAATTAATTATGTGAACATTGTTTATTTTTAGTAATTGCTGACATTCTGCGATAATAATTTTTTTTTTAAAACAAGAGATTATTTTACTATATTATCTATTATTATCTATTATTTTATTATTATATATTTTTATTGTTTATGTTACTAATTACTCACATTCTATTTGGGCCTATTTTTTAACCAATAAAAAGTATATAAGAATAACCATTGGCACCTTGCCGTCTTGACAGACGATAGTTTGTGCTCTAAAAAGGCATAATAACTTTTAACTATGGCGGTAGCGAGTGTGACTGATAAGGCCAATTTGCGCTGTAAATGTCCGTTCACAGTGGGTGCATGTGAACACGTGGTCATTTCCACCATCATGCACCATCTTACGTCTCAAACGCTTGGTGTGTGACTTTTCTGCAATAATTTTCTCCTTTGACTTTATTCCATTTCTGATATTTGCCCTCCACGCAACACGTTCAGCGGCGACTTGCTCCCAATGTGCATTATCAATGCCTGTATCAATCATGTCCCGCTTACACACATCTTTGTATCGTAGTAGAGGCCGACCCTGAGATCTCTTACCCATCTGTAATTCACCAAAAAAGATATCCTTTGGTATTCTACCATCATCCATCCTCCTAAGATGTCCTATCCATCTAAGTCTACGAAGACTGAGCATGGAATAAACTGTCACACAACCTGATCTTTCCAATACTTCAGTATTTGTGATTTTGTCTTGCCACTTAATACCAAGAATTCTTCGCAGACACCGCATATGAAAGCTGTTTAAATTGTTCTCTTGGTGTGAGTAAGTTGTCCAGGTTTCACTGCCACAGAGAAGAGTACTAAGGACACAGGCTTGATAGACAAGGACTTTTGTTTTGGCAGTAAGCTTCCTGTTCTCCCAGACTCTTTTTCTTAACCTTTCATTGTTGTTGCTGCCTTACCAATCCGGATGTTGATTTCCTGATCTAGGGATAATTTGCTATTTACCACTGATCCTAGATATGTAAAATGGTCTACTATCTCTAGTTCGGCGTCGTCAATAAAGATTGATGGTACCCCATGTGCACCTTGTGACATAATCTGTGTCTTCTTTTTGCTAATTGTTAAACCAAATTCAGAACAAGCATTGGAGAATGCAGATAGTAGACATTGCAATTCTTCCTCAGAGTGGGTCGTAACTGCAGCATCATCTGCAAAAAGCAACTCTCTGATCAGTACCCTCCTAATTTTGGTCTTAGCCTTCAATCTCTGAGCATTGTAGAGGCCGCCATCTGAGCGTGAGTGAATGTATATACCACCATCCTGATCACGAAATGCATATTTCAGTAGAAGTGAAAAGTATATTCCAAAGAGGGTGGGAGCTAGTACACAACCTTGCTTAACTCCACTCTTGATTTCAAATTCTTCAGAAGTTGCACCATCAAACTTGATTATACCCTTCATGCCTGTGTGGAACGATTCCACAATGGACAGAAGAGTTGGTGGGCAGCCAATCTTCTTTAGTGCCTTGAACAGACCCTCACGACTGACCAAATCAAATGCCTTTGTGAGGTCGATGAAGGCAATAAACAGTTAAGTGTGCTATAAATGAACTTGCATCTGGCAAGGCTCCAGGTAAGGATGGGATTCCAATAGAGGTTATCAGGAGTGGGCAAGACACACTCACTCTACAGATCCACCAGCTAATAGAGCTATGCTGGCGTGAAGGACAAGTCCCACAGGATTTCAAAGATTCAAACATCATAACGCTGTACAAGAACAAGGGTGATCGGAGCGACTGTAACAACTATAGGGGTATCTCACTTCTGTGTATTGTTGGAAAAGTATTTGCCAGAATTGTTCTGCGCAGACTTCAAGTCCTAGGAGATCAAGTCTACCCCGAATCACAGTGTGGCTTTCGACAGAACCGGTCTACCACTGATATGATATTCTCATTGCGACAAATGCAAGAAAAATGCCGTGAACAGAATCAACCATATAAGAATAGTATCTTTTAATAATTACCGTGCGCAAGTTAAGATTCAAATACTGATAACCCTTATGAGACTAATATCTAACCTCCAAATAAGGATATATTATATGAAAGTGGACATTTAAGCCTTAATTGCTGATCTACCGAATGAAAGAAAGTGAAAATATAAGCTCCAGATATTGTTCGTGTCAAGAATCAAAAGAAATTCCCATGGGTCACTAGTGAAGTTCTGGAAATCAAGAGAGAGCGAGATGCAGCACACAAAATAAAGACTTCATCAACTACCGGAGACTAAGAAATAAAGTTAAATATGAAATTCGTAGGATAAAGAAAGACCATTTTAAAAATTTGATTGTAGATAAATAAAATAGCACAAATAAATGGAGGGCTATTAATTCACTAACCAACAAGAAACACTCGTCAGAGTCTGCAAAACCAATCTATAACATGCGAGGATTTCAGGTGTTTCTTTCAATCGGAAATAGAGAATATAAAGTCTTCAATACCAAACTCATCATGCAATTTAATTTCATTATCATCATACTGTGAGGAGAAGTGCACTAGAAATATTCCCGCTGAGATTCTCTTTATGTCGGTTGCAGATGTATATACATATCTTTCAAACCTTAAAGCAACAAACTCACACGGCCTACATGGGATCAGTAATATAATTCCTCGCTGTGCCGCCCCAATCACTAGTGAGTCTTTAACATTCATATATAATTAATGCCTGGCCAAAAACTACTTTCCATCTGCATTACAAATTGCTAAAGTATATCCTCTATTTAAAAATGGCACAAATGATAACAGCGTCTTGGGTAATTATAGACCTATTTCCTTACTATCGTCGCTATCAAAGGCATTAGAACAGCACATTCATAAAATAACATTACATAATTGCATTAATAACAATCAAATAATTGACAGTCAATCTGGGTGTCGACCTAAATATTCTAGCCATAGTGCTCTAACAAAAATGACCTTTAACTGGCATTTTAACATCCCCAATTGCAACATTTGTGGAGCGGTGTATTTAGACTGTAAAAAAGCTTTTGATATGGTAGATCACAATATTTTAATTAGCAAATTTAAAAAAATGAAGACCAGTGCCATTATGGTGAACCTAATTACGTAATTTTTATCCGACAGACAAACAGTCGTGTCCTTTAACAACCGTCTATCAAGACCAACACAGCTTAATATTGGTGTGCCCCAGGGCTCAATACTAGGTCCGCTTCTTTTCGCAGTTTATATTAACGACCTTCCACTATATCTCAATACTACATGTGATCTATTTGCAGACTAATGTACTATATATGCTAGTCAGGAGAACCGTAGCGAATTAGAAAATTATTTACAAAAAGAACTTTATAATCTTACTAGATGGAGCAAGGAATATCTTATGCAAATTAACATCGACAAAACCAAATCCTGCTAATAACGACCAGACAAAAACTTCAGACATTAGCCATAACTGGGGCATCGCTCGAACTCCGCATTGTCACGTTATCTAAAGTTAATGTAAATGAACATAACTCATTAGGTATTTTATTGATAAACATTTAAATTGGAGCTCCCATGTCCACGTCCATTCCAAGAAAATAGTACAGAAAGTTTACCAACTTGCTAAAATTCAGCACTTCCAGGACGAAAGCACGCGAAAGTTATTCTATAATCTTATATTCAATCTCATCTTGATTATTGTTCCACAGTTTGGGATGATTGCCCTATATACAATATGAAACAACATTGTTCTCTTCAAAAGCGGGCTATACGTCTAGTTTCTGGCACAAAACACGCTGAAAGTGAAAATTTATATAGTCATCTAAATCTTCTACCACGTCGAAAGCCAAATTAGTGAATAAAGTAATTGATTATGTGGTTGTTTCGGGATTTGAAATTAAAATATTGAGCACAACCCACTACTGGCAACGCCACTACTGGCAACGCCAGGGATATGCACTACTGACGAGCTCAAATGAGGGCGAAACTCGAGTATAGTGCTTCCATATTGACGTGGATAGGCCTTAGGTTCATACCAGAATGTGATCGGCGTTGCCAGTAGTGGGTTGTGCTCAATATTTAAATTTCAAATCCCGAAACAACCACATAATCAATTGATTATTGCTCACTGGATTTAGGAGGCCTGGTGTTCCTTGCCAGTGAGAAGTCCTGATCGTTCGGGTCCCATCGATTGACGGACGTCGGTCGCGGCGATTGGGCAATCTTGAGCATAGCCTACGATGGGTAGCGTTGTGATGTTCTGTTGTGATCATTTGGTGTGTCCAGTGTGTGCTGCGTGGTTACACACCCGCTTCACACGCGTGATCCGGGACTGTTTCCGGATCCGGTCAGGGATATGCACTACTGACGAGCTCAAATGAGGGCGAAACTCGAGTATAGTGCTTCCATATTGACGTGGATAGGCCTTAGGTTCATACCAGAATGTGATCGGCGTTGCCAGTAGTGGGTTGTGCTCAATATTTGAATAAAGTAATATCTAAAAATACCCCAGAGTATCTTCAACCGTTGATTCAATCTCATGCATTGAACAGCAAGCGCTTAAATTTATTACATGTCCCAAAACCTAGATTGGTTTTATACAAAATTTTATGTGGATGGGTGATTTGAATGTATGGGTGTGTAGGGAATGTTTGGGTGGGTGAGTGTGTGTGGGTTGATGGATGGGTGGTGATGTATATGTGGATGGGGAGAGATGCTTGGGTGGGGATGCGTGTGTTGTGAGGCGAGATGTGTGGGTGGATGGCGGGAGATGGTGTGGGTTGTGGCTGTGGGTAGGTGCGGGATGTGTAGGTTGGCGGGGAGTGGGTGTGTTTGTGTTTGGGTGTTTGGGTGCGCATGTGTGTGAGTGTGTGTGTATGAAAGAAGGAAGAGAGAGATGAGCGCACGTATGTAATGTAACATGGCTATTCCATATGTTTTGTGTATTCTCATCTTTCATATCATTTTGAATTCCACTTAATTCCATAGTGTTTTGTGTATTCTCATCTTACATATTATAATTTTGTATGCCACTTAATATAATCATGTATAATACGAACACATGCACATTAGTTTATAGTGAGAGAGTTAGTGTGTGTGTGTGTCTGAGAGAGAGAGAGAGAGAGAGAGAGAGAGAGAGAGTGATAGAGAGAGAGTGAGTGAGTGTGAGAGAGAGTGTGTGTGTGTGAGAAGAGAGAGAGAGAGAGAGAGAGAGAGAGAGAGAGAGAGAGAGAGTGCCACATGGCGTTTAGACAGAATGACGTCATCGGAATGGGCGGTAGAAAATCATATAGGGAAGATCCACTCGGACACTAAAGTGGACGTCAACAAAGGAATCCAAGGAAAATGTGGAGAACGTAATTGGACAGCAACGGGGAGACGCTGGGACTTCGTGATACGAACAAGATGTGTTTCTGAAGGCTCGAGGTGAAGGTGACACCTGGATGCCGTGATTTCGGGATGAGACAGCAGGGAGTCTGGTAAGGAATTTATTGAGGACGACACAACAGTGAAAAGGACCGGGAATGGAAAATCCACCTAGACTGAATCTTAGTATCTAAGAAATTGAGCTGAAGAATGGATAGGAAGGCTTCAAGGGCGACGAGCTGGTTTGGGAGCTCAGGGGTGGATGTATTTGAGTAGGTGCCGATCCTGTGGTTAGGGATCAGCCTGCTTTTCTGCCAGAGTTTTAATCCTATTACCGGTGGCGGAAATAAACGTCTGGAAAATCGTTCGCTTCACTTGAGTATGCTGTTCTGAGTTCTGTTACCAAGTTCCGATTTTTCGATGAAGCTTTTTGTGTTTGCTCCAGTTGCGTTTAGCGGACAGGCACATTGAGACAGAGAGAGAGAGAGAGAGAGAGAGAGAGAGAGAGAGAGAGAGAGAGAGAGAGAGAGAGAGAGAGAGAGAGAGAGAGAGAGAGAGAGAGAGAGAGAGAGAGAAGAGAGAGAGAAAGAGAGAGTCGAATTGCATCACTAATTTTAACGCTACACAATGTATATGTACAATTTTTCTCCAATGTTTACAATTTTTGCGTGAATGATCATGACAATCGTCAGTGTACGTGTGTGTAAAGTGTGGGAGTTTGTTCACACTAGTTTCAGTGATTATGTGAGGCATTATGTAAGTGTCTAGATGTGAGGATGTGTGTGTGAGTGTGTATGTGGGGCATGTGTGTGTGGGGGATGTATGTGTGGAGGGGTTGTAAATGGGGGATTTGTGGTGGGTTGTGAATGAGTGTATGGGTGAGGGACGTGTGTGGGTGGGGGATATTTGGGTGGATGGCTGGAAGTGTGTGGGTGTTAGTGGTGAGGGTTGTGTTGGTGGGGAATGTGTATATGGGTGGTTGGGTGTTTGAAGGATGTGTGGATTGAGGGATGGGTGTGTGATGGGTATGGGGGATGGGTGTTGGGATGTTGTGTGGGCTGGGGATGTGTGTGAGTCGGTGTGTCTGGGTGGGTGGAGGATATATTGTGGTGGTGAGGGTGTTTGTAGGTGGGGAAGTGTGGGTTGGGAGTTGTGTAGATGGGTGCGGAGATGAGTGGGTGGGTGGGGAGGTGTGTGGGTGGTTGGAAGGATATGTGTAAGGATGGGGTTTTGTGGGTGGGGAGTGTGTATGTGGGTGAGGGATGTGTGGGAGGGGGATATGTGTTTGGGTTTTTGTGTTTGTATGGGTGTTGGTGGATTGTGGTATGTGTGGGTGTCGGCGGGTGGAGGATATGTGGGTGTTGATAGGTGGGGGATGTGTGTGTAGGTGGGTGTGTTGGGGGTATGTAGAGAGAGAGAGAGTGGAGGGGGTGTATGCTTGGGGGATGTTTGTGTCGGTGGGGGAATGTGTGTTTGTGGGAGATGTGTGTGTGGTGGGTGATGTAAGTGTGATTCGTGGGGTGAGTAGGTGGATGTGAAATGTGTGAGTGTGTGGGAAAATGTGTATGTGTGTGAGGATGGGAAGTTGTGAGGGTATGGGTGGATGATGTGTGAGTGTGTGAGGGATGTGTGTGTGTGGGCTGGTGCTGGATGTGTGTGTGGGAGGGGTATGTGTGTTGTTGGGTGGTGTGGGTGGGTGGGTTGGTGGAGCATGCGTGTGTAGGTGATTTTGTGTGGGTTGGGGTATGTGTGAGTGTGGGGGGATGTGTTTGTGGGTGGTTGTGAGATGTCTGGGTTGGTGAAAGGATGTGTGAGTGGGTGGAGGGATGTAGTGGTGGGTGGGGAGGGGGGTCTGTAAGTTTGTATGGGATGTGTATGTGGGTTGCTGCGGGATGTCTGTGTGGGAGGGGGCGATGTGTCACATAACATGATAATATGCATTGTTTATGCTTAAAACATTCTTCTGACAATGTATTTTCTTCCATGTGAATGTACCATGCACTGTTGATGAACGAAAGGTAAGTGATTGGAAAGACCGAATGTAAGACGAGCCTACGTGCCCAATTTGTAACCCTTTTTAAATAAAGTTCAAAGTTCAAAGATCTCCCGTGTGAAAGTGGAAATATCAACCCGAAATATTTGTCTTCCGTAAAAAAAGTGGAAATATCAGCTCCAGACACTGATCTCCCATATGCAAGTGGAAATATCAGCTCTAAATACTCATCTCCCGTATAAAACTGGAAACATAAGCTCTAAATATTAATTTTCCATAACATCAGTTGGGAACATTGGTCTCAAATTAAGGAATGTTTGGGAACATCCGTTCCAAATACTGAATTACTGCAATAGCAAGTACTTCCAACATATACATAACAGAGGCAATTGCTTTAGCCTACGTTTACTGTATTTGAAGACAGACTATGTGCAGATGTTAACAAGCGTGTTGACAGCAGATTCTTTTGCATATATACACCTTTGACGTCTGAAGACGAAGAAGAAGAAAAAGCAGAGAAAGAAGAAGACAATTGTTGCATGTCACGTCACACTCACGGACAGAATTAATGTGTTTTTGATACAATATAAAAACATCCAACATGATAAAATTGTTGCATGTTACACCCAGGGACAGACGTACCACAGAATTATTTTTCTTTTTGATACAATATAAAAGCATCCAACATTGTAAACTTTTTGCATGTCACATCACAGACAGACGTAACACAAACTTAATATGTTTTTTGATACAAAATAAAAACATCCAACATTGTAAAAGTGTTGCATGTCGTTTGCAGAACATTGCGGTCAAACTCAGATTGATTTTTTTGGCCAGTTTTACTTTAAATAGTTTGCCATTGTGTTTGAAAAGAAAAGCCAACGTTAAAGTTCAAATTAATGCATATGCTCTTATCCTTTCAACTATATTGACGTTTATTGTACTGCAACAAAAACACCAGTCATCACCATCATGTGCCATGCCGACAAGAGTGGGCGGTCATGTTTCGCCACCTCACACGGTCACCAGAGTCGCGGATCAGAGCTGTGTTCTTGTCTCAACCATGCTGCGTGGCCAAATCATCCAGTTATTGACTTCTCGGTCTTCACCTTGTTCTTTCCCCCTCAATCTTGCCAGTTTTCACCAAATTCTCAAATTTATTTTTCTAATAACGTGACCAAAAATTGTGACTGTCTACGTCTAATTTCTCTAATAAGTTTACAGTTTTCATTTGTTTCACCAGTAATATGTACACTATTGTGGATATTTTATGTGTACACTTACGAATATATAAATTACATAAGTAGAATATTTAATGCATTTATTAATGCAATGTGAAACATTTGTGTTCGTACAATGTTAAGCATTTGTGATGGAACAATGCTAAACAAATGTGATGGTACAATATGAAACATTGTGTTGATACGATGTTAAACATGTGTGTTGGTACAGTGTTAAACATATGTGTTAGTACAATGTTTAACATTTACGAAGGCGAGTCAATAAGTAAGTCACACAGTGCTGTGGGATGGCAGGTAAATGTAGTTGGTGTTTTCTACAGGTTTCGTTAGGTGACAGCAACATCGAACTTTATATTCCCGTTTGTCAGGTGGCGCTAAGTGTCACATGCGCATGCGCAGCGCATAAACAAAATGGCAACTGTACTTACGGAGCGTACAACCAAAGAGCAACGTGCTGTTGTGCGTTTTTTGTAGGCAAAAGGACTGCTTGAAAAGGACATTCATAAGGAAATGCTTCCTGTTTATGCTGACAAATGTTTGTCTCGTAAAATTAACCAACTAAGGTGGGAAGTTCTGGAACATACACCTTACAGCACCAACTTAGCCCTTAGCGATTTCCAACTTTTTGGTCCACTGAAAACTCACCTTGGCGGGAGACATTCCGCGAATTACGCTGAAGTTGAATGTGAAGTGAAAGCGTAGTTTAGAAAAAAGAGCACGCAGTTCTATGCAGCTGGTTTGGGAGGACTGTTAAAACTATGGGATAAGTGCATCAATATTGGTGGAAATTATGTTGAAAATAAAGGGACACTGTATGTATAATAATAAACTAATTTCAATTTGTTATATGTAGTTATTTTTCTACAGCCATTTATGTCTTACTTATTGACTTCACGCGTATGTTGGTACAATGTATAATATTTGTCTTGGTACAGTGTTTGATATTTGTGTTGGTACAATGTTAAACATTTGTATTGGTACAATGTTAAACATTTGTGTTGGTACAATGATTGATATGTGTGTTTGAACAATGTTTAACATTTGTGTTGGCATAACAATACATGAGGCAGGGTAAATGGCAAGGGATCGAGAGTCTTTCCAGCGGAACGTGATGGGAGCGACGTTCTGCAAAGGATCTGCTACACGATGATTGTTGTCGAAATTCAAGGTCTGCCTCGACAATACGCGATTATTTTTGATGTTTTATCTTTCAGAGCTTTAAAAAAGTCATTGTTCATGCTTGCATAAATGATAACGTTAAAAAGTGTATGTATGGGCAACAGAAAGAACAGCCCCATATAAATATTCTCCTCAATGTGACGATAGAGCGCGGCACCCGTTGTCATAATAGGAGGACATGTACAAAGCAAGAAAACACCAAACATTACAACAAAAAACTTGACACTTTTCATCGCGGCTAAGCGGTTTCTCTTCAGCAGAACGTCTCCTGTGGTTTCAGTTGTGTTCATTCTTCGATTGTTGGCCGCTTTCTTGTGTTGAAATGCCACAATAGATATGTTAAAATAGCAACTAAACACAATTGCAACGTTAAATAAATAAGTACCAGCGCCTAACCAGTAAAATGCAAGTGGTTGACGCAACAAAATACATCCAGTATGATATTTATCATCTCTGTAAATTATAACAGGAACAAGCATAGTCAGAAATCCCAAAATCCAGATACCAGAAAGTGTCATAACAATGGGAATTTTGGTCACGTGTTTGATGTAGTGAAATGGGTGGGATATTTTAATGTAGCGGTCTATTGCAAATATCCCCATGTGCATCATTGACAGATTGATCGACCCTGAACATGTGCCCAGCACTATACAGTGACAGATGGTGGATCTCAGGACGCTCGTCTCTGGAAGTGGCACAGTTACTAGGCGATTACACGTGAAGGCCACAGAAATAATGATGTCACTAACTGCCAAAGATGCCATGAAAACATTGGTATTTCCATGGAGCTTTTCTGTACTCCAAATTATGAAGATCACCAGTAAACATACGCAAATGCTGATCACAGTTAAAAATACTGAAATATACATAATGTAAATACCAAAGCCATTTGTCACCGTGCAGATGTTACTGTGATTAGTCGTCATGGCAGCTTGTAGACTGTTTCTGTTTGAAAACTGTGCAACTGCTAGCAAATGATATCACAATGGCTTGCCAAATTATCTATCCATACGTGAAGTACAAACACAGAATATGAGAGACAATTTTTAGCTATTTTAAAGTTGACATTTCTACGTTGTTAATGAAATTAGACATCTGTTGTCAATATCAACATTAAGAACAGACTGAGTTTGGCTTCTTCTTTTCATTTGGTTTGCATTTCAAATATTTATTAGCTTTTGTTTTGAAGATATTGAGATCTGCATAAGCTTTCACAGTGATTGAGTTTGATGAAGGCCAGTAATGAAACATGATTGTTAAGTGCAGACCACAAAAGTTTAAACCAAACAACGAATTGGTTTCATTGAAAATTACATCTTAATAATAAACACATAAACTCCTCCCTACATCTGCTTGAAACTGACGTCACTAGATTATCTATAATGCAAAACGAGAGATCGCAGACATTTCATTAATGAAGCATGGTATTTGATATGCACGTCATTCTTATACATGTCATGTGCTATACATGTCATTTGATATCCATGTCATTTGCTATATATGTCATTTGTAATACGTGTCATTTGTTATGCATGTCATTTGCTATACATGTCATTTGCTATACGTGCCAGTATCTATACATGTCATTTGCAATACATGTCATCTGCTATACATTCAGTTGCTATACATGCCGGTCGTTTGCTATACATGCCAGTAGCTATACATGTCATGTGCTATACATGCTAGTAGCTATACATGTCGTTTGCTATACATGTCACTTGATCTACAAGCCATGTGCTACTAAACATATCTAATGACAAACTAAAATGCACATCTACTATTTATTCTTATCATTAGGCTTATATCTGGCTTGAAGGTACGGCTAAGATCAACTTTAAAAATATCCCTTCCACTAAACCGTGATGATGACTTGAACATATGACCACAGTCATCAAACTATAGTATATTGTACATACTCCATCTATAGTCTACACGATTTAGAAGTTACAAACTGTAGTATACTATACATACTTCATCTACAGTCTACACGTTATAGCAGTTTCAAACTGTAGTATACTATACGTACTTCTCTATTGTCTACACTTTATAGCAGGTTCAAACTGTAATATGCTATAAATGTTTCATAACTCGAGTACGCGTTATAGCAATTTAAAAACTGTAGTAAGTTATACATATTTCATCAATCGAGAACACCACATTGCAATTCTATTGTTTGGTACATAAAAGACATAATAACGCCATTGCGGTGCCGATTAGTAAAAGCCAGACAATGAAACATTAAGTGAGAAAATGAACTTTTATCGTTTCCACGTTTCTCTGTAGACATGTCAGTTCTGAATTAGTCTGAAACAATGACCTGTCTGAATAGTTGTAAAACCCGGCTTTATATAACCACTAGATCTCTGTTTACATTAAACTGTAATGCTAAAACGTTCTCTTATAAAAAAACATTAGACATGCTTTCACACAGACATTGACAAACACAGAAAACGTCAAGTCATTGATATCCCGTCCTCGTTTGTTTCACCTGAATCAGTGCTCGTTAATTGTATCTGCCATAGACTGTTTATTTTACAGGGTGTGGAGCCGCGTTGGTGTAGAGGACAGACACTCGCCTGTCGTCCCGGCGGGCTGGAGTTCCTCATTGGTGGGGATTCGAATTTAACACTTGACCTAAGCTCCCAGGTCGACCCACTTACAATGGGTATCAGGAAAAATCAGCGGAGATAAAGGCGACAGGTGTGACACTAACCATATAACCCGTGAATGCTGATTGGTCTGTTCAAATATGTGTCTAGGAACAGATATCACACGCCAGAAACAATGCTCCTACTACTACTGATGCTGATGACTATTATTACTACAACTACTGTTACTAAAACTACTACTGCTACTGCTACTGCTACTGCTACTACTACTGCTACTGCTACTCCTACTACTACTACTACTACTACTACTACTACTACTACTACTACTACTACTACTACTACTACTACTACTACTACTACTACTACTACTACTACTACTACTACTACTACTACTACTAGTAGTAGTAGTAATAGGCCTCTTTCAGTCCTGAAGGACTATAGAGTTTTGCCGCTTGGGAGGTGCATGGCAGCACCGCTGGTGACTCTATAGTCCAATGCGAGAGCGACAATCCCTGTCACAGTTTCCGCATCTGTAAGACGAGGCAAGTCCCGCAGTAAGTGACTGCGCTTTGAGCCTGTGCCGCCTATCCTCAGTTTGTTGGATCAGATTGCGCTCAAAGAGCACCAGTCCGTTTTGTACATCTCTTCTCCAGGAGCATCTGTCTGTTGCAACTCTCTCCCACGTGTCTGGATCTATTCCAATGGTTTTCATATCTTATATGTCTTATATATATATATATATATATATATATATATATATATATATATATATATATCTTATATATATCTTATATATATATATATCTTATGTATGTCTTATATCTCATATACTACTACTACTACTACTACTACTACTACTACTACTACTACTACTACTACTACTACTACTACTACTACTACTACTACTACTACTACTACTACTACTACTACTACTATACTACTACTACTACTACTACTACTGCTGCTGCTGCTGCTGCTGCTGCTACTACTACTACTACTACTACTACTACTACTATTACTACTACAACTACTACTACTACTTGCATTGGCACCTTGGCACCTTGCCGTCTTGACGTTTGTGCTTTAAAAAGGCATAATAACTTTTACCTATGGCGGTAGCGAATGTGACTGATAAGGCGAATTTGCGCTGTAAATGTCCGTTCACAGTGGGTGCATGTGAACATGTGGTCATTTCCACCTTCATGAACAATGTTACGTCTCACACGCTCGGAGTGTGACTTATCTGCAATAATTTTCTCCTTTGTCTTTATTCCATGTTTGACTGTTTGCCCTCCATGCAACACGTTCAGCGGCGACTTACTCCCAATGTGCATTATTAATGCCTGTATCAATCATGTCCCGCTTACACACATCTTTGTATCGTAGTAGAGGCCGACCCTAAGATCTCTTACCCATCTGCAATTCACCCAAGAAGATGTCCTTTGGTATTCTACCATCATCCATCCTCCTAAGATGTCCTATCCATCTAAGTCTACGAATGCTGAGCATGGAATAAACCGTCACACAACCTGATCTTTCCAATACTTCAGTATTTGTGATTTTGTCTTGCCACTTAATACCAAGAATTCTTCGCAAACACCGCATATGAAAGCTGTTTAAACGTTTCTCTTGATGTGAGTAAGTTGTCCAGGTTTCACTGCCATAAAGAAGAGTACTAAGGACACAGGCTTGATAGACAGGGACTTTTGTTTTGGCAGTAAGCTTCCTGTTCTCCCAGACTCTTTTTCTTAACCTGTTCATTGTTGTTGCTGCCTTACCAATCCTGATGTTGATTTCCTGATCTAGGGATAATTTGATATTTACCACTGATCCTAGATATTTAAAATGGTCTACCATCTCTAGTTCGGCGTCGTCAATAAAGATTGATGGTACCCCATGTGCACCTTGTGACATAATCTGTGTCTTCATTTTGCTAATTGTTAAACCACACTCATAACAAGCATTGGAGAATGCAGATAGTAGGACATTGCAATTCTTCCTCAGAGTGGGACGTAACTGCAGCATCATCTGCAAAAAGCAACTCTCTGATCAGTACCCTCCTAATTTTGGTCTTGGCCTTCAATCTCTGAGCATTGTAGATGCCGCCATCTGAGCGTGAGTGAATGTATATACCACCATCCTGATCACGAAAGGCATATTTCAGTAGAAGTAAAAAGTATATTCCAAAGAGGGTGGGAGATAGTACACAACCTTGCTTAACTCCAGTCTTGATTTCAAACTCTTCAGAAGTTGCACCATCAAACTTGATTTTACCCTTCATGCCTGAGTGGAACGATTCCACAATGGACAGAAGAGTTGGTGGGCAGCCAATCTTCTTTAGTGCCTTGAACAGACCATCACGACTGACCAAATCAAATGCCTTTGTGAGGTCGATGAAGGCAATAAACAGTGGTTGATTCTGTTCGCGGCATCACTGCCTCTTCAACTATGTCCTGTCTCTATTATGTCTCTTTCCCTCAATATGTCCTGTCTCTATTCCCCAACACCCAGACATTGGTCTACCATTGATATGATACCATATCAATGGTAGACCGATGTCTGGGTGTTGGGGAATAGAGACAGGACATATTGAGGAAAGAGACATAATAGAGACAGGACATAGATGAAGAGGCAGTGATGTCAGCGACAGGACATCTACAGGAGCAGAGAGATAGGATAGACAGGACATATATAAGGACGTAGAGATGTCATAGACAGGACATAGACAGTACAAGACCCAGTTATAAAAGGGGACACAAGTCTTCTGGAGCGAGTGTTTAAGAATTGCGAGAGTGCTAGTTGGCTTTGCCATATGTGAAGATAGCTGTGATTTGAGTGCAGTGCTTTGTGTGTGATTGCTCGAGTGCTATTTTTATGTATTAGCAGCACTATGCATATACTGATGTAACCGCCTTGTGTGCGCATTGTAACTGTAATCAGGTTATCCTGAATAAACCGCATACCACGTGCACTACTGATGTGTCCTTGGGTGCATGCGAAGGATTTGAGAATAGCTGTGTATGTAAGACGCTGACAGGTATAAAACCGATGGTGTTAGAAGTGGCCAATCTTAGGATTGACAAAACCTACAGCCTCAGTGAAAGTAAAGTTGATAGTGAAGGCGTGGACGAGAGAGAGAGAGAGAGAGAGAGAGAGAGAGAGAGAGAGAGAGAGAGAGAGAGAGAGAGAGAGAGAGAGAGAGAGAGAGAGAGAGAGAGAGAGAGTAAATTGAATTGAAAGAGTAAAACCAACCATCGGTATGAAACCGATGGTGTCAGAAGCGGTCAATCATTTGATTGAGAACCACAGCCTGAAGGTAAATTCTGATGATTGAGAGTAAATCTTAACTCGAGAATGAATGTAAAATCAGTTGAGTAACGACTGAATGACGAGTGAAGCCAACAACTTGAGTGTGTGTAAATCTAATCTTAAGATTGTGAAAGTAAATTGATCAGATATGAAAAATTAAGTGTGCGTAAATCGAATGATATCAGAAAGATAAAATCGTGAAATTGAGAAAGATTGAGTGAACAGAGATCTGAATTTAGAAGCGCGCAGTTGTATGAGTGTAATCAACAGCGTATGGAAAGTTGAGTTCCACTGTTATTAGAACGATGATTCATAACGAAAGACGACATCACGACAGAAGACAAAACGACCGACAGAATTTACAAATATATAACGCATTTACATCTTTCATTTGAAGTTTTGACATGACAGACAAAATGGTTGTATAATACTAATTATCGCGTTTCTAAAACAACAGAAATGATGTCATATATAAAGGTAATACTAATTGCCCAGACAGGGTGAAAAACTCGAAGAGAAAATCATCCACAAGTGGCACTGAAGAAACAGAGTATCGTTTTTTTCAAATTCAGATAAGTACCCATTTTCGATATTGCTGATTAAAGCAGCAAACTATTTTTTTTTTGATTGCTGTATATTAACATCTGAAATTATTGCCATTGTATTTTGTACATTGTATCATTATTGTACATTAATTTTATACAAGAAAACCTATAACAATGTCAACGTTAAAAGAGTGCATTGAGGCAGGGAAAGATTTAGGGTATACTGGGGACAAATTAGAATAGTATGCAGGAAAAAAATATAAAGAACATACTGATAGAAAGGCTATTGCAGAAAAAGAGGAAAGAGATAGAAAGGCTATTGCAGAGAGAGACAAGAAAGAACACAAGAACGCTTACATAAGAAAGAATTTGCTGAAATTGAGGCTATAAATAAACAGGAAGAATTAGCTGAAGCTACCTAACTCAAAGAGCTAGAATTAGCTGAAGCTACCAAAATTAAAGAATTAGAATTAGGGCAAAGATCAGAAGAAACCAAGTTGAAAGAAAAGCAATTAGAGATTGAGTCACAGACCCAGTTGAAAATGAAAGAACTAGAGGTGGAGTCACAGGTGCATATTACAACTACCAAATTAAAAAGTAAGGAAGAAGAAAACAAGTTTAGCAAATATAAAGGCATAGTTAAACCATTCTGCCAAGGCGATTCCATTTCAGCCTGGTCTGAGAACTTTGAGTTCCAAATGAAGTACCAAGAAGTCCCAAAAGGACATTAGACCATGATATATATGATAAATATATCATCAGAGCCTTTAAAAGTCATTGAATCGATTCCACAAGAGCTCAGAAAAGATTACGACTACATACATCAACGAATCATGCAACACTTTTTGTTAGATGCACCAGGTTATCAGATGCAGTTTTCTAAATTAAAACCTAAAGCTAACCAAACGTTCATTGATTACGTTTCTCAGGTGCAAGATAATTACAATAAGTGGCTGAACGTTGCAAAGGTATACAAAAGTTATGAAAAGCTTAAGGATTTAATGATAATGGACAAAATAATTTCATCAATTCCAAGTCCCTTTGCTAAATTTTGACAACAGTCTGATGTTGAATCTTTAGAACAGTTAGAGAGAAAGGGATCAGCTTATTTTTGTTCCAACAGAGACATTTTCACATTAACCAACAACGAAAACAATATTGTAGCTGCAGCTAACACCAAACCACAAAAACCTTTTAGATATAGAGAGAAACAGAAATCAAATGCACCAGAATGTCCATATTGCAAACTTTCTCACTTTCAATTTCAAATGTGTGACCAGAACCCTGGTTATCCAGCTCACCTAGATATGATGGTTAAGAAACAGCAGAGTAAGAGAAATAATTACAGACGTGCAGTTAAATGCTTCTTTTGCAAAGGTTTAGGCCACTATAGTTCTAAGTGTCTTGGTCGCCAGAGGTTAAAGAGTGTGAATGCAGTACTCATTGATTCATCTTCTGACAGTGAGAGTGAATGCGAAGAACAGCAAGGAATGGCAAGATAATGCTCTTGCAGCAATTGATATTTTAAATTATGATAAATGTCAGACATGCCATAAATTTCATGAGGACGGTGTATTAGAATGCGGCCATACAGACCCGTTTTCAGGGGAAAACGCCAATGCAGTAACTTCCTCCAGAGGAAAATTAATCTTCCACAATGGTATGGTTAATGACAAGCCTTGTCAAGTTTTGATTGATTCCGGCAGTACTTTAATTGGTTTAAGGAAAGAGTTTGCTAACGCAGAAGATTACACAGGCGAGTTTGTAAATTGCCGAACATTTTCTGGCAATGTGGAGAAATATCCACTGGCTACAGCTCACATTTGTACACCCTTCCTTACAGGCACATTTACTTGTGCAATTCTGGACAATCCTTGTACAGATCTAATTATAGGATGCTTACCCGATGTAAAATACTGCACGCACAAAGAAATTAATGCCTGTGAAAGAAGGCATCTGAAAAGAAAACCATTAATGAAATTAACTACCACTGATAAAGAATTAACTAATCAAGAACAGCAACATAAAGTAAGAAATCCAAGGGACGCAACTACTCAAAGACGACAAAACAGCCTAAAATATTACATAACACAGATTCTCCTCAGGGAAATTATTGTGACGCTCTAAACAAAATTGTTAAACACAAGACTATTAAATCCACAGAACGTTGCACTACCAGTAAGGCAACTTCACAGAAAAACAATGACACAGATACACAGTATACAAACATGACAACCCAAACACCACATTTTGACCGAAAAGCAGATGTCCTACAGTTCATTAATAGCAGACAACACAGTCAGGAAAACACAGACGGAAACACAACACAATGACATGTTTTTCAAGGGACATAACAAAAGAAACATAAGTCAGAACCAAAACTCACCAGGATGGAATACAACCATCTCCATCTCAACTGTATTATTGATGTTGCTAATGACTTTCATGATAGCACTGTACATATACCAACTGCAGTCAACAACAACCATATTTATGATGATAAACCTATTAATGTTGTTTAACACATCACTGATAAGAAATATTTCCCCACCATTTTTATGTGATATTGTATGTAAAACAAAAATTACCTTATTATTCCTCTATAATGTAAGATCTAGAAACTTAACTCAGAGACAGAGTGTGAGACAGATTTTTGTAAGAATACAATTGTTCGGACTCACTGTAAAACCAACCAAAGTTGAGTTGGCA
Organism: Cepaea nemoralis; assembly: GCA_014155875.1. Classification (NCBI taxonomy): domain Eukaryota; kingdom Metazoa; phylum Mollusca; class Gastropoda; order Stylommatophora; family Helicidae; genus Cepaea; species Cepaea nemoralis. The sequence continues at coordinate 76,335 of JACEFZ010013451.1, forward strand.
TTTGATGAAATTGAATTTCTAGGCCATAAAATATCCAAAGGCCAGTTGAGCACAGATGATAAAATCGTGACCAAAATTTTGAATCTCACGATGCCTACCACTAAGAAGCAAATTAGAAGCCTATTAGGCTTGGTGAATTACTACAACAAGTTCATACCGAACTTAGCACAAATCACCAGTGTTTTTTCTGATTTGTTAAAATCGAATTCAAAAATTGATGTACAGAGTGCTACTTTAAGAAATGCAATGTCTCAATTGAAATATTACTTTTCCAATGTCCCTATTTTACGCCTTCCTAATAAAGATCTCCCGTATACTCTCAGGACAGACGCCAGTGCCTCAACTATATCAGGGGTGTTGCTCCAAAACTACGATAACATATACCATCCAATCGTCTACGTGAGCAGGAAACATATCACAGCAGAATCACGGTATGGTGTCTCTCAGCTTGGGGCCCTCGCAATTGTGTACTGCGTCAGTAAATTGACGAAATTCCTCGCAGGGACACACTTCCTTGTCGAGACAGACAATTCCCCGTTGATGGTGATCGAAAAATGACAGCCCAAATATAATCGTATTTACCAATGGGGTCTTTTCCTTCAGAACTATTCGTTTTCGATCAGACACATCAAAGGCTCGAAGTACACTGTTGCAGATTTGCTGCCGAGACCTTCAGACCTTCCAGTCGAACAGATCAAGGACACGACGACGTCTCCAGTCGACAAGAATATTAGTTAGTGTAAATAGATAGTTTAAATTAGATTAAAAGTTAACATTATTTTTATTGCAGTTGCATATTTATATAAATTTTTCTATCAAGTAAATAACAGCGTATGAAGATAGTATAACTAGACTATTTTTTGTTATGAGTAAAACATTCTCTCTAAATATTAACAAGATTCATTTCCCATGCAGCAAATTACAAAACTCTTAAATTTATTAGAAATTCATTAAATAACTAACTTGTATAGGAAACAGAAACATTGTGTATAATAAGGGAAGTAAGAACTATGGCACTATAGTTATTCAATGTTACTAAGTTGCATTTCTTTAAATGACTACGTCTATTTGACGGAAATGATAAAAATTTAATTTAAGAATTTAGTTTTCCCTCGAACGATTGCCGAGCGCAATCAAACACTTATGTACATAAAATATTTCAAGTTAAAGAATATTTAAGCACATTTGTTAACTTAAAGATGTGCATAATGTTTTTTTTTTTTTAATAAATAAATTATATAATGTCAGAAATGCTAAAACATAATTTAAACGTGATAAACATTTTTAGCAATGCATAGTGTAAAAGACTGAGTGAAAAGAGTATAAAAGAAGGCATGAATGAATTAAAAGAAGACATGTAAATATTAGTGCACTTTTTTACACATATGCTTTGGTGTGGTAATTTGTCTTTGTCTTTTTGCAACACATGTGAATGTTCATTGGTTTTATACGTGTCAATATTAGAATTACATTACACCCATGTTTATAGATTCAAGGATCACAGTTCGGTAACTCATCTCAAGAATTTAGCATAAGCCTTAATTTGTGAGATGTAGTGACCTACCTGATGACACTTGGAGACCAAAATTACACTTATTATAAGCATACACTTATGTTTATAATTAACACACAATTTGTAACAGAACATATAAACGAACATAATACGAACATATAATGTACATACACCAATTACTAAGAAGGGGAGGTTACACTGATACAAGGGACATAAGGGATTAATAAAGTTTATGACTCCACAAGAGAAAAGTCTACCAACAAGCGGAAGCTAGATAGGTAGAAATCAGGGAACACAGTTCTTGAACAGAGATATTGAGGTAACATTTTATGGAGGCCATGGATTAAATGTCCATGATTAGTCTCCGTTAAAAGAGACAAATTGTTTCGGGGCACCATTTTAGGGGTGTATGAGAGGTTTTGCATTGAATGGGCAACCATTCATATAAGACATTGATGCCTTGGTCCGTTTAACAGCCTCCAGTAGTAAAATGTAGGAGAGTAGTTGACTCTTGGCAACATATCAAGACTGCTAAACTGAGGATAAACCAGTGGGTAGATACTTCGACAGTGTATCATACTTTCATAAATCACGGTTGTACCCAAACAGAATCACTGACAGATTCCCTCAACCCACTGACAAATTAGTCAGACTAATTTTATATTTATAGACAACATTGTGTCACAATTCTTGAGTGGAATTTGATGACACAATACCCGGGGAGTAGAGGAGGATGTCAGGGTGTTGGGGAATAGAGACAGGACATATTGAGGACAAGAGACATAATAGAGACAGGACATAGTTGGAGAGGCAGTGATGTCAGCGACAGGACATCTACAGGAGCAGAGAGATAGGATAGACAGGACATATATAAGGACGTAGAGATGTCATAAGACAGGACATCTACAGGACAATAGAGATACTAGACACAGGTCATAGACAGGACATAGACAGGACAAGACCCAGTTATAAAATGGGACACAAGTCTACGGGACCCTGTTGACTAGACAGCATAGCACTGTACGACCTGACCAAACACGGGCAGACAGCAGTCCGACGTCACTGGTGGAACGGCCCGGGTTGTCTCAAGAAACACGAGGTCCAGTACCACGCGACCAGCGGTCAGCGTGAAGAAAGGACAGACGGAAACTCGACAGTTTAGGGGAAGGATGTGTTTTCTGGAGCGAGTGTTTAAGAATTGCGGGAGTGCTTTGCCATATGTGAAGATAGCTGTGATTTGAGTGCAGTGCTTTGTGTGTGATTGCTCGAGTGCTATTATTATGTATTAGCAGCACTATGTATATACTGATGTAACCGCCTTGTGTGCGCATTGTAACTGTAATCATGTTCTCCTGAATACACCGCAAACAACGTGTACTACTGATGTGTCCTTGAGTGCGTGTGAAGGATTTGAGAATACCTGTGTATGTGTGACGCTTACAACCGGTTCTGTCAAAAGCCACACTGTGATTCGGGGTAGACCTGATCTCCTAGGACTTGAAGTCTGCGCAGAACAATTCTGGCAAATACGTTTCCAACAATACACAGAAGTGAGATACCCCTATAGTTGTTGCAGTCGCTCCGATCGCCCTTGTTCTTGTACAGTGTTATGATGCTTGAATCTTTGAAATCCTGTAGGACTTGTCCTTCTAGCCAGCATAGCTCTATTAGCTGGTGGATCTGTAGAGTGAGTGTGTCTTGCCCACTCCTGATAACCTCTATTGGAATCCCATCCTTACCTGGAGCCTTGCCAGATGCAAGTTCATTTATAGCACACTTAACTTCTGTTATGGTGGGAAGTGTGTCCAGGTGGTCAAAAGTTGGTAGAGCCTCTATGGCGTTGAGGGCATCATCCGCTAGTTTGGTCACACTTAAGTAAAGCTCCAAATAGTGCTCTACCCATCTGTCCGTCTGCTGTTTCTTATCAGTGATGATTTCTCCATCACGGTTTTCAATGGTGCACTTCTTTTTATCACTGGACCACAGGCTTTCTGTTTTCCTTCATACATGCTTCTTATGTTTCCCTTAGCACTTTCGATTTGAATGGACTCACATAACTTGATCCAATAATCATTTGCACACTGCCTGGTAGCCTTTTGCACATCCTTCCTAGCTTGCCTTAGCTCACTCAGAGTGTTACGCGTTGGTCTTTCCTTGTTTCTTAAGAGAGCTATCTTCTTCTTATCAATCAAGGGCTGCAGAGTCTCGCTGTTTGCCGCAAATCAGTCCTGCCTCTTATGATCCACAGTGCCGTAAACCCCTATGGCAGGTTTATAAAGAGTTTCCTTAAGTTGACCCCACTTTTCATTTACTGTACAATTTTCTGGTATATCAGTGAAAGCGTCTTCAAGTTGCTGTTGAAACTGAAAGCACTTTTCAGGATCGTAAGTGTTAATAATATTAATCCTGGGGCTAGATTTGTGTTTAGCTGTGTAGATTTTCTGTGGTCTCAGTCTAACCCTTGCAACAACCAAAGAGTGATCCGTATCACAGTCAGCACTGTGGTAACTTCGAGTCAATGATATATGGTTCAGATGGTGTCTCCGTGTGATGATGAAGTCCAGCTGGTGCCAATGGCCGGATCTTGGATGTTTCCATGTGACCTTATGCATCTCTTTTGTTTTAAAAAATGGAGTTCGTAATACACAGGTCATTACTGGTTGCAATGCTCCAGCAGCCTTTGCCCATTTTCATTCATGCGACCGATGTTGTATTTTCCAAGGCACACTGGCCATGAACTCGAGTCCTTGCCCGCACGAGCATTGAAATCACCGAGCATATAAATGTAGTCAGATTTTGGAACTTCCTTGATCACAGAGTCTAACTCCTCATAGAACGAATCCTTCACATCATCAGAGGAATCGAGTGTCGGTGCATATGCAGTAATAATGGTGGCAAAACCACAAGAGGTTGCAAAGCGCAGGGATAATAGTCTTTCATTTCCTCCTGCTGGAATTTCAATCATTCCCAGTAACGAATTCTTCATTGCAAAGCCCACACCGTGTTGCCTTTTTTTCTGCCTGCCCTCTTCCCTTCCAAAACAAGGTGTAGTTGTTTTTTCTGAGTGACCCTTCCTCAGCGAGACGAGTCTCCTGCAGGCCAACAATATAAATGTAAGACGATTGAGTTCGGCATCAATCACAGCCGTTTTTCTCACATCGTCAATATTGGTCAAGTCAGTGGAAAATCCTGGACACATGGTTCTCACGTTCCAGGTTGCAAGCCGTAGCTTGAGGTTTCTATTTTTATTTTTATTTGTACCTGGTGCATTGGTGTTACAGCCTGCGATTCAGATTTTGTCCTAGCCCCAAGCATCCATTGAAGCAGGCAGGCTGTGGCGGATCAGCACCCAATTGGCCAGGGGCTGCCCAGCCTGACGCGGGCGGTAGCTGATCAGTGACACCTGTAGGTGTCTCCCACCGTCAGAGGCAACGCGTGGCGCCCCATGTCTACGCCAATTGACAGGGACTTATAACCCGTAACAGTTGCCTCTCGCTTTGATTCCGAGACCAGTTGAGACCAGGGATGGAGTTATTGCCTCTCCATATCACAAAGCCTGGGCTAAAATATAGAGATCATGTGTTGCCCATGCAGCAAGATCCCTCTCTCGGCCTGCCTAGTTCACTCCAGAGGAAAGGTAACGCCCCTACATCTGGAACAAGACAAGCTGCAGAAGCTGCTGGATCAGCAAAGCAATGCTTTAACTGTCCGCCTGTCGGAGCTTCGATCCTAGACCAGCCGTCAACCAAGGCTTAGGGCCTGGTCTGCCTTGCCTTGACATTTTGTCTTTAGCTTGCATTTCCTCGTACCAGGGTAAGGCTTGTACCCTCCCAATTGCGCTCTTCCGCCTGAAGCCGTTGGCACAATGTGGGGTGTCGGGTTTTGTAAGCGCCGCCCAACGTTCGGTGCTAACAGAAATGCAGGTAGTACCGTCTACTGTTATACGGCAGCTCAGTCATATCTGACTAAGACCTGACACAAAGACTACTACTACTACTACTACTACTACTACTACTACTACTACTACTACTACTACTACTACTACTACTACTACTACTACTACTACTACTACTACTACTACTACTACTACTACTACTACTACTACTACTGCTACTACTACTACTACTACTACTACTACTACTACTACTACTACTACTACTACTACTGCTACTGCTACTACTACTACTACTACTACTACTGCTACTGCTACTACTACTGCTACTACTACTACTACTACTACTGCTACTACTGCTACTACTACTACTACTACTACTACTACTACTACTACTACTACTACTACTACTACTACTACTACTACTACTACTACTACTACTACTACTACTACTACTATTACTACTACTACTACTACTACTACTACTACACATATTATTACTATCTCAGTTCACATTTCTTTCTCTCTCTGTCCAAAAATCTGTGGTTCAGATTTATCAGGACTCAGATTTCTCTTAGTTTCTCACTCGGCGCCCATTATAATCACCAGTTCACTAGCTCAGTAGCTAGCACGCCGGCTTACTGGTCCGCTTGTTAAGTGTGTGAATCCCTGTGAGGTTGTTTTTCACAAATCCATGTGGGCTTTCATAGCAATCCGACCTTAAAGGGGTACCAAGTAGTGACCCGGGCAAAAAAGGCGGCCGCTGTGATACTAACTACATCACTAACCAAGTACAGAATTGATTTATACAAATTTGGGGCTAGCACCATGTATCCAGTACGCGACAAGACGTACAACAGAGTGGTTTACTATGTTTAACACATTTTTATTGAGACAAACGTTTCACGACATATATTAAAGAAATAGGTTAAAAAAAAACCGTGTATAGTAATTATATACAAATAACATTTGGAAATTTATCTGTGGAGCCCAATTATACTCGTAATTATCTGACTCATGATCAAACACGTATATTAACTTTCGTAGCCACATTGTCACCCACTTCAGAATCGCTACAAGATCCATATTGTGCATTTTATTGAAAACTAGAGAAGCCTGAATGCCGTGTTTGTTGTTAATTGAGAGAAACACTTATGCTATTTCATGTATTTGTTCCAAACTTATATAAACATCCTTCTTATAATGTACATTTGTTGTACATTGAGAGAAACAAACCATGCTGATTCATGTGTGTGTTGTTAACTGATATAAACATCTTTGTCATTACATATATTTGTTGCAAACTGAGAGAAATACATATGCCATTTCATGTATTATTTGTAAACTGAGGCCGATTACAGGCACGCTGTCTTATATTTCTAACAGTTTCCATTAAAGCTTTCAGAAAGTCCTTTCTCAAAAAAGCATAAATCAGGCAGTTTGTGAAGGAATTCAGTGTGAGAGTTCCCAGTGTTAGAAGATACATGTAAGAAGGTATATGAAATACCACATTTAAGCCCGTCACTACAATGCACGGCGAAGTAAACAACAAAAAGGCGCCAAACATGACAACGAAGAACTTGACACTTTTCAGAGCCTGCCTTTCGGTTTTGCGAGAATACGTTTGTATTCGTCCTGCCCTCGTTCTGTAGCCGACGAATATTGGCAGATTTCTTATGGTGGAAGGCCACACGAGCAATCTTCAGATAACTGATGAATACGATCATGACATTGGCAAGGTATCCTATAAACAGTATACAGAAGTATTCCAGAGGCGGATGTAAAATAATGCATTCCTCATTATATTTGTCATCGGTGTATGCGAGCAGAGGGGTCATAGTGTACATGGCACCTGTCAACCAAATAATGACAAGTATTATGAAGACTCGCCGTTTCGTCATATGCTTCATGTGATAAAAAGGATGTACAATCTGAATGTAGCGATCAATGGCGGCGAAACCTAAGTGAGTAATGGAGATGAGTACTCCTCCATAGCAGTCTCCGAAAAGAAAAACAACTAAAAGGTTCTTCTGGGGTTTGCTGAGAGCATACCCTACCAGTGTTTTGACTCCATGGGCAGTGTAAGCGGCACATAACACGACGTCTGTCAACGACAAGGAGGCAACAATGGTGTCACTAGTAGTATGCAAGGCTTTGGTACGATAAATTATCACCACGACTAGGGTACTTTCCAACGATACAATAATGCTATAGACGAAGATAATACTCTCGAAATGAAGTCCTTTAAGCAGTTCAAAGTCACAACCAGAGGTGCTATTAGAGTTCATGTTGCTGGGAATATACATAGACATATTATCGTATGTGTTTATTCCGATAGCCACGCACTAAAAACCCCACTGTGTTGTTGCTGTTGCGGTTGCTCCTTTGCTGAGATTGCCTGGCGAATGACAGAAAATAACTAAGGCGGAGTCGGGATGCAAACTTTGATCAATCAACCAAGCGCTGAGCTGTTTATTTGATGAGATCTCCACAACTTAGAATGTAGCCTGGTTAAATTAAATCTGACTCTAGAATTACGAAGTCCGTGTACACAAATCGTGATTGTCTCAATTACGTCGCTATAGGAAACAGACACACGCAAGATATCCATATTTGCTTAGTCCCACATTGGTGATTCTATCATACAATTTTAATCTTTATTTTATGTGCATACACCAATTAGTGAATGTTTGTTGTTTATTAATAACTCTTTTAGTCATTTTAATGTATCGGATCCATATAGTATTGCTGATCTTGCATTAATGTTACATATTTTAAGTTTGGTGCTCAATTTAATTTCTGTTGACTTCAATACACTTCCTAGTGCACTGAAAGCTCCTCTTGCCTTTTGCATTATTATTTTAACATTTATATCTGTTCTTCATCTTTGTACATCTGGCTACCTAAATAATATGATTCTGTTTCTTGAAGTGGGCATTCACAATTCAGATAGTAACAATTCAGGTCTTCACAATTCAGGTCTAAACAATTCAGGTCTTCACAATTCAGGTCTACGCAATGTGATGGTTCTATTACATAATAGACCCATGGCAGGAAACTTCTTGGAGACAAATTGTGTTTTAACACCATATACCCAACACGCCACAAGGTATAGAAAGCATCCTTTATCTTTTCCACAACATATTTATTGCGCGCACTAAACCACAGAGTAGAAGCAATACATAGCATGAAATGTTCTGTACCCAACGTATGTCTATAACGAATGCCAGTTATTCTCAGTCATTTAAATATATCACTGCACTTTACTACACCGTTGTGTTGGTGAAAATCAATGGTGAAATTCAGTGGGTAATGTTTGTTTAGAAACAATGGACATTAAGCACAGCTGGACGACAAATGCGAAGCACGTAATTCTGTTAGATTCGCTAAAATTGTATGAAATGGCGGTTGGAAACTGTATACCTGTCTCGAACTTGATAATAAAGGAAAACACGTCAGTCCACGAAGTAAAGCAGTGGTTGCTAGTTTTATATAAACAAAGCTTACCGGATCAAATATAATCATATTTAATTTATCAATTTCTTTGGGTTGTTCAGATTTCTTAATTGTGGGCTGTGATAATTTTGTTTAAAAGCTAAGTATTTTGGGTTTACTTTTCGATATAGTAGCTTGAATCTCTCGCTAGTCCACCCTTGTGTTAGTCCAGCCTAGTACGGGTCCAACCTTGTGCTGGTCCAATCCTGTGCTGGTTTACCCTTGTGTTGATCCACCCTAGTACTAGTCCACCTTTTTGCTGGTCCACCCTTGTGCTGGTCCACCTTTGTGCTAGTCCACCCTTGTGTTGGTCCATCCTTGTGCTAGTCCACCCTTGAGCTGGTCCACCCTTGTTCTGGTCAACCCTTGTGCTAGTCCACCCTTGAGCTGGTCCAGTCTAGTGCGGGTCCAACCTTGTGCTGGTCCAATCCTGTGCTGGTCTACCCTTGTGTTGATCCACCCTAGTGCTAGTCCACCTTTGTGCTGGTCCACCCTTGTGCTGGTCCACCTTTGTGCTAGTCCACCCTTATGTTGGTGCATCCTTGTGCTAGTCCACCCTTGAGCTGGTCCACCCTTGTTCTGGTCAACCCTTGTGCTAGTCCACCCTTGAGCTGATCCAGCCTAGTGCTAGTCCACCTTTGTGTTGATCCACTCTAGTGCTTGTCCGCCCTTGTGTTGGTCCACTCTTGAGCTGGTCCACCCTTGTGCTAGTCCACCCTTGTTCTATTCAATCCTTGAGATGGTCCACCAGGGTGCTAGTCCACCCTTGTGCTGGTCGACCCTTGTGCTAATCCACCATTGTGCTGGTCGACCCTTGTGCTATTCCACACTTGAGCTGGTCCACCAAGGTGCTAGTCCACCCTTGTGCTTGTTCACTCTTGTGCTAGTCCACCCATGAACTTGTCCACCCTACTGCTAGTCCACCCTTGTGTTGGTCCACCCTAGTGCAAGTCCACCCTTGTGTTGGACCACCCTTGTGCTGGTCCACTCTTGTGCTAGTCCACCCTTGAGCTGGTCCACCAGAGTGCTAATCATCCCTTGTGCTGGTCCACCCTTGTGCTATTCCACCCTTGAGCTAGTTCACCAGGGTGATAATCCACGCTTGTGCTCGTCCACCCTTGTGCTATTCCACCCTTGTGCTATTCCACCCTTGTGCTATTCCACCCTTGTGATATTCCACCCTTGAGTTGGTCCACCAGGGTGCTAGTCCACACTTGTGCTTGTCCAGCCTTGTGCTAGTCCCCCCATGAACTGGTCCACCCTAGTGCTAGTCCACCCTTGTGTTGGTCCACCCTAGTGCTAGTCCACCCTTGTGTTGGTCCACCCATGTACTGGTCCACCCTTGTGCTAGTCCACCCTTGAGTCGGTCCACCCTTGTGCTAGTCCACCCTTGAGCTTATCCACCTTTGTGCTAGTCCACCCTTGTGCTATTCCACCCTTGAGCTGGTCCACCAGGGTGCTAGTCCACCCTTGTGCTAGTTCACCCTTGTGCTGGTCCACCCTTGTGCTAGTCCACTCTTGAGCTGGTCCACCCTTGTGCTAGTCCACTCTTGAGCTGGTCCACCCTAGTGTGTGCCCCAGGTGTTTGAAACTCTTTAACCTCTACATTACTTTGACCAGTCTGCGGCTGACAAAAAGTTATATAGCTATCACGCTCAATGTCCATACAATTTGTTAATTTTTTTTTCTGCTGTTCACTCTTTGGATCATTGATAAAAACTCTTGACATGGGTTTTCATGTGGTCCTACATTTCCTGAGCTGGATAGATTAGGAAGGAAAGGTAGGAGACAGTACCGCACCTTTGGAAAGACATCTTAAAAATGTATAATCTTCTTATGTAAGTCTTAGCATTTTGAAATTAGACAATAAGTGTGAAAACAACTACACGTACAGCAAAAAGTTGACACAAGTGTCATTTTGGAAAAGCTCATTGGCACCTTGCCGTCTTGACAGACGATAGTTTGTGCTTTAAAAAGGCATAATAACTTTTAACTATGGCGGTAGCGAGTGTGACTGATAAGGCCAATTTGCGCTGTAAATGTCCGTTCACAGTGGGTGCATGTGAACACGTGGTCATTTCCACCATCATGCACCATCTTACGTCTCAAGCGCTTGGTGTGTGACTTTTCTGCAATAATTTTCTCCTTTGACTTTATTCCATTTCTGATGTTTGCCCTCCATGCATCACGTTCAGCGGCGACTTGCTCCCAATGTGCATTATCAATGCCTGTATCAATCATGTCCCGCTTACACACGTCTTTGTATCGTAGTAGAGGCCGACCCTGAGATCTCTTACCCATCTGTCAGCCATTTTGGAAAAGCCTCACTATTAAACAGGAAAATAAAGTAGCGCGTGCAAATCACTGTCTCAATATGCCTGTCCGCTAAACGCAACTGGAGCAAACACAAAAAGCATCATCGAAAAATCGGAACTTGGTAACAGAACTCAGAACAGCATACTCAAGTGAAGCGAACGATTTTCCAGACGTTTATTTCCGCCACTGGTACAAGGATTAAACTCTGGCAGAAAAGCAGGCTGATCCCTAACCACAGGATCGGCACCTACTCAAATACATCCACCCCTGAGCTCCCAAACCAGCTCGTCGCCCTTGAAGCCTTCCTATCCATTCTTCAGCTCAATTTCTTAGATACTAAGATTCAGTCTAGGTGGATTTCTATTCCCGATCCATTCACCGTTGTCGTCTCAATAAATTCCTTACCAGACTCCCTGCTGCCTCATCCCGAAATCACGGCATCCAGGTGTCACCTTCACCTCGAGCCTTCAGAAAGCACATCTTGTTCGTATCACAAAGTCACAGCGTCTCCTGTTGCCGTGTTCTGACGTTCTCCACATTCTCCTTGGATTCCTCTGTTGACATCCACTTTAGTGTCTGAATGGGAAACTCCGTATATGATTTTCCACCGCCCATTCCGTTGACGTCATTATGTCTAAACGCCATGTGGCAATCACCTTGTAATTTACACCTAAATAAGAAACAGAAGTTCGTGCCTGACGTCGCAGTTTCCGGGAGTCAGTTATGACTACCCCTGGCACACCGACATGAACAGAATGAAAACCGCTGAAATAAAGCAACAAAGTGTAAACACAAGGTGGTATTTTGATACAGTGTTTTGTTAAAGAGGGAGAACTCATCAACGTATAGATCAAACACATTAATATTATAATCAGTAATGTGATTTTTTTTTTTTTAAAGTCTCGAAACAGGAACTTGCAATGTGTCTGTGATGTGCTAGAACCATCACATTGTGTACGTCTACATGCATAGATGTGGCCAGACGTTCCCTCACTTAGCGGACAATGAACGTAAGCTCGAACCCTCGTCCCGCCGCGCTCATGACATTATCAGCATAACCCTCTAGCGACTACATTAATGCGCCCGCTGCATTATGGTAATACTATGCTGTAGCCAACTGTTGACATGGAATAAGTTACTCAAATAATATATTACATTTCCACAGCGAAATAACCCATTTATCGTCAATTAAAAATTAAATTTGAACGCTACCCAGAAACCCACGTGTCATGTAGTTATGTTCCCACATTGCGGCAGTAATTAATTATCACAAAAGATAAAGTAACTGACAAGTGACAAGTGCAGGAAAATGATTGGTTGACTTGTATCTCTGGCTAGTGGGGCAGGTGAACATGTCAACTGTAGCGTCTACATTGGGGTAGTTCAAAGCCGTGTTTGGCTTTTGTTAGTCCCTTGCATCAGAGTAATACAGCGATTTCAGTGTGTGTTAATGCTATCTGTCAGATGTCACTCCATTGTCCCCAGGAACATAACGAAGAGATCTAGTTATAGAATGATTGTATTGTGGCATTATCAACAATAAAAAAAATAATATAAATTAGTAAATTCAGTGAAGTCAGTAAAGTCAGTAAAGTAAGTAAAGCCAGTAAAATCAGTAAAGTAAGTAAAGCCAGTAAAGTCAGTAAAGTCAGTAAAGTAAGTAAAGTAAGTAAAGCCAGTAAAGCCAGTAAAGTCAGTAAAGTCAGTAAAGTAAGTAAAGTTAGTAAAGCCAGTAAAGTCAGTAAAGCCAGTAAAGCCAGTAAAGTAAGTTAAGCCAATATAGACAATAAAGTCAGTAAAGCCAGTAAAGTCAGTAAAGTAAGTAAAGCCAGTAAAGTAAGTAAAGCCAGTAAAGTCAATAAAGTCAGTAAAGCCAGTAAAGTTATCAAAGTCAGCAAAGCCTGTAAAGTAAGCAAAGCCAGTAAAGTAAGTAAAGCCAGTAAAGCCAGTAAAGTATGTAAAGCCAGTAAAGCTAGTAAAGTAAGTAAAGCCAGTAATGTCAGCAAAGCCAGTAAAGCCAGTAAAGTCGGTAAAGTAAGTAAAGCCAGTAAAGTTAGTAAGTCAGTAAAGCCAGTAAAGTTAGCAAAGTAAGTAAAGCCAGTAAAGTCAGTATAGTCAGTAAAGTCAGTAAAGCCAGTAAAGTCAGTAAAGTCAGTAAAGCCAGCAAAGTCAGTAAAGTCAGTAAAGTCAGTAAAGCCATCAATGTAAGTAAAGCCAGTAACGTAAGTAAAGCCAGTAAAGCCAGTAAAGTCAGTAAAGTCAGTCATCATTGGCACCTTGCCGTCTTGACAGACGATAGTTTGTGCTTTAAAAAGGCATAATAACTTTTAACTATGGCGGTAGCGAGTGTGACTGATAAGGCCAATTTGCGCTGTAAATGTCCGTTCACAGTGGGTGCATGTGAACACGTGATCATTTCCACCATCATGCACCATCTTACGTCTCAAACGCTTGGTGTGTGACTTTTCACTTAATACCAAGAATTCTTCGCAGACACCGCATATGAAAGCTGTTTAAGTTGTTCTCTTGGTGTGAGTAAGTTGTCCAGGTTTCACTGCCATAGAGAAGAGTACTAAGGACACAGGCTTGATAGACAAGGACTTTTGTTTTGGCAGTAAGCTTCCTGTTCTCCCAGACTCTTTTTCTTAACCTGTTCATTGTTGTTGCTGCCTTACCAATCCGGATGTTGATTTCCTCATCTAGGGATAATTTGCTACAGGGATGGAGTTATTGCCTCTCCATAGCACACAGCCTGGGCTAAAATATAGAGATCATGTGTTGCCCATGCAGCATGATCCCTCTCTCGGCCTGCCTAGTTTACTCCAGAGGAAAGGTAACACCCCTACATCTGGAACAAGACAAGCTGCAGAAGCTGCCGGATCAGCAAAGCAATGCTCTAACTGTCCGCCTGTCGGAGCTTCGATCCTAGACCAGTCGCCAACCAAGGCTTAGGGCCTGGTCTGCCCTGCCATGACATTTTGTCTTTAGCTTGCATTTCCTCGCACCAGGGTAAGGCTTGTACCCTCCCAATTGCGCTCTTCCGCCCGAAGCCATTGGCACAATGTGGGGTGTCAGGTTTGGTAAGCGCCGCCCAACGTTCAGCGCTAACAGAAACCAGGTAGTACCGTCTACTGTTATACGGTAGCTCAGTCATATCTGACTAAGACCTGACAGTAAAGTCAGTAAAGTCAGTAAATTTAGTAAAGTCAGTAAAGTCAGTAAAGTCAGTAAAACCACTAAAGTCAGTAAAGACAGTAAAGCCAGTAAAGTCAGTAAAGCCAGTAAAGTCAGTAAAGTCAGTAAAGCCAGTAAATTTAGTAAAGCCAGTTAATTCAGTAAAGTCAGTAAAACCAGTAAAGTAAGTATTGTCAGTAAAGCCAGTAAAGTCAGTAAAGACAGTAAAGACAGTAAAGCCAGTAAAGCCAGTAAAGTCAGTGAAGCCAGTAAAGCCAGTAAAGTCAGTAAAGTCAATGAATCCAGTAAAGTCAGTAAAGTCAGTAAAGCCAGTAAGATAAGTAAAGTCAGTAAAGCCAGTAAAGCCAGTAAAGTAAGTAAAATCAGTAAAGCCAGTAAAGTTAGTAAAGTCAGTAAAGTAAGTAAAGCCAGTAAAGTCAGTAAAGTAAGTACAGTCATTAAAGCCAGTAAAGCCAGTAAAGTCAGTAAAGTCAGTAAAGCCAGTAAAGCCAGTAAAGTCAGTAAAGTCAGTAAAGCCTGTAAAGTCAGTAAAGTCAGTAAAGTCAGTAAAGTAAGTAAAGTCGGTAAAAAATCATTATCCAGTCCTGGAGGCTATTGTGTATGTGGTGCTAGATCCATATTTGTAAATGCCCATCGGCCCTCAATGGGTGATGTGGTCAGTATTACACCTTTGGCTTTTGCTTACTAAAAAACGAAGACACAAAATAAAAAGCATTGGAGGACACAATATTGGAGAGCAGAAGCAGAGGCAGACCTAGAACATCATGTAGAAAGCAAGCATGCATGGATCTAAGAATACAGACCTGTATTAAATTAAAGCTCAAAATGGACTCATGGAATAATGAGAAGAAAAAAAAAAAAAACTCACGCCAGGACAGGCGTTGTAAAATGTGATTGTGAGGTGTTTATAATAATAGATGAGGATATTTATAAGGGTATCTCGGTTGGGATGGAGTCCTATCCTCTATCGCCTTCTGTAGGATGCCTGAAATTTGACTCGTTTCCCCCACGTGAAGATAACTATGGATATATCCAGTGTCTTGCACGAAAAATGTTTTACTAAAGGCTCCTTTAGATGGTGTTGAGACCACGGGCTGTTGCCACTAGCCTTAATAGGAGATGACCTCCTCTAGAAGCAAGCAAAGGAACTAGCGTGAAGTTGCTCACCCTCCTGGGTCTCTACTATTTTATTCTGGTGTGTGTTGGATACACTTACATTTATAAATAATGAACTGGACATGCACAGGTATCACAAGATAGCCACTGTGTGAACATAACATATTGTGTCATAACAGGATAATCACTGTATGAACATATCATATATTCACATTACAGAACAATAATTGTGTGGATATAACACAAATGGTCATCACAGACCAAGAACAGGGTGAACATAACATTTTTCAAGAAATCACTCAACAATCAGTCTCCAAGCAAAAAGTGTAATATAAAAACAAAAGGTTGACTCATGGATCAAACTTTATGCTCAAGCTTGTTTCTCATTCAGATTGACAACATATTCACAACACATTGTTCAGTCAAAATGCAACAATACAGCAATCATATATATATATATATATATATATATATATATATATATATATATATATATATATATATATATATATATATATATATATATATATATATATATATATATATATATATTACTAAATTCAGTAACTAAATTCAGCGAAAGATCTGGCAATCTCTTGGGTCACTGAAACAAAGTATTGGTGTACAATTTTCTTTTGACTGCTGACAGGGATCAATACGCGTGTGCCCCATGGATGATGTTCTCTCCTTAGGGTCAAGTCTTTCAGCGTCTAGAGTTGAGCTAAGCATGGTACGGGTGCTACTGGCAGTCTCCAACATTGGATCCTGCTAGTAATCAAGGTAATATTCTTCTGGTCCATCTACTGGAGGAGGGGGATGGTGGTGACAGATTATTGGCTAGAATCATAATGGGCCTGATATTAGATTGATAGATCACAATATCTCTACCAAGTGAGGCAGCAAGCCTGCATCACCAGGCCTTAATGAGCCGCAATCTTTTATGGTTGGCTAATATGTCCACCGCCCATCTAACAGTAGGAACAAAATCACAAACCACATAAGCATTTGACAAAAATCATACTGTCATTATAAATAAAACGTGTGAAGGAAAAAGTAAATATCGAGGGGGAGGAGAGTGGGTCCACTCAATGGTGAGATCACTACTCTTTTCTCTCTAGATGGCATTCAATCCATCATATGATGTTGTAAGGTCATGATGTGTTCAACTCCTGATGACACCACGACATTAAAATAAGATAAGGTCATAAAATTGAGCACAAGGTGTCTGGTTGTGACAAGGACATCAGGTTGTTATCAAGGTAAGTTAATTCCAAGTCATCAATGATGTAACAGACATGTTGAGACGGAGTCATCATGTTGTGACAAACATGTTGGGATGGAAGTAGGTGGAAATGAAGGCATGTTGTGATGAAGGTGGGTTGAGACTGATGCAGGTGGTGATAGATGCATGTTAAGGCAGATGCATGTAGTGATACCCCCTAGTAGTTCAGAGGTAAGTAGATACTGATGTTTGATGAGACAGGGTTGGCTGAGATGAATGCAGGTTGAGATAAATTCCACATTATAATCTC
Organism: Cepaea nemoralis; assembly: GCA_014155875.1. Classification (NCBI taxonomy): domain Eukaryota; kingdom Metazoa; phylum Mollusca; class Gastropoda; order Stylommatophora; family Helicidae; genus Cepaea; species Cepaea nemoralis. The sequence continues at coordinate 93,394 of JACEFZ010013451.1, forward strand.
TCATTATCATCATGTGCATGTAATGTAAGATCGGCCTTCATTCCTCTAGGTTTGACTTAGTTCTCAAATGTCTCCCATCATCATCATTATTAATGCATTTGCTTTTTTAATTCAGAGGAAAAATCATAACCTCTAACCCCACAATAAAAGTAATCATCATGAACCATCATTAACTGTATAATAATCACAAATGAAAATATACTTATTTCATGAATGTATGCGAGAGCCTTTTTGATAGTTATGCATTCTGCATAAGTACTTATTCGATGTAATATAATTCTTACAACCGTCAAAAGAGCGATTAATATTTCCCCCACTACAACACAATTTTACGAAAACACCAACCAACAGAGATATTAGGCCGAAGAGAGGATGCAAGAAGACTTTGGATTGGCCGTGACGTCACAAGCATAAGCAGGCCAAAATGGCGATAAATATGGCGTGTAAGGCGGAAAACGGTCTGTTTTACACCAATCCAAGCACGGGGCAGGAGAAGATTCGATGTATCTAACGGAGTGATAGCATCTTTCAAATCAATTAACAGGAGATAACTTAGACTTATTCATGAGATGAGGAAAGAATCAGCCTACAAGCAGACATCGCATTTGGAAAATCGAATCCAAGTCAGATCCTGAAACCTGTCGTCGACGTGTTTGAAGCCATTCAATTAACATGAAGATAAGCACACTGCTATATTTTATATTACGTTAGTAAGTTATCCTTTCCCAAGAAAAAAGTTGGTAAGTGGATGTGGTTTAACCAGGTGGTAAGTCCTTTAGAAATTAATTAGGAGAGACTAAGTACTTTATTCAGATACCGTTGTTCATGAATAAATTATACACGAGGTTAAACCATAAGGAAGGTTTCTTCTAGTTAAACAACTTATTTAATGTATAAGCATTAGACCCTAAGCTGTACAATTTATTTCTTAAGGAGCTAAACTAAATCAGCATTGATTTAGAAGTTGTGATTAATTTAAGATTTAGGAAGCTAATAATACTTAGTTCAATAAGAAGAAACTATTTTACATGTGCCAACACTGGTAAGAGAAATTAGTGTAATGTGTAACAGAAAAGTACATGAACACATGAGATGTAAATAGATTTCTATATGTATCATAATTTTATGTGTTGGGTGAAGTACCCTTGTGGTGAGTCAAATATATTTTCATTGTTGTTAGACATGTGGATTTATCATTTGTGAGGCACATAATAATGCCTAATCATCACCCCTTCAAGTGTGTTTATGATGCATGATGAATTAATGTGGATTTGGTGTATCACATAATTCTATGTATTTGATGAGAGCATGCATGTAGTGATTCATGTGTAATTTCAATATTGTTAAACATGAGGAATCATCATTTCTAAACCTCATAATTATGCCTAATTATCATCCATACAATTATTATGTCTAATGAATTATGGTGGGATGAGTGAGATTCCATTGTAATTTCATTGATATCAAATCTGTAAATTTATCATTTCATAAAATCACATTAGTATGCTTAATTATCACCCATTCACATATGAATATTATGTCTGATGAATGATGAGAACGAGTGAGATGAAGAGACATGTTGAGAAGGAGTATGAACAATCAATCAATCTCATGATGGAAGGCACTTTGATGTATAATGTCCTGTCTATCAGAAGAGAACATGTTAATGATAATCCATATACTAATTACTAATTTAGTGCACTCCTCTTTAGTAACACCCCTCTGTATTCCATAAAACTCTTGTAACAATCATATGGTTTTGTGTCCTAAGCATGACACCACTCTGTATTCCATATCACTCATATTACAATCATGTGGTTTTGTGTCCTGAATGACACCACTCTGTATTACACATAAAACAGGTTACAATCATATAGTTTTGTGTCCTGAATGATAATGATAATTATGATGAGGAGGAGATAAATGAGATGAAGGCATAATACGTACATGGTGAAGAGGAGGGAATATACTGGCCTTGAAACTTTTGATTAGAAAAGAATTCACCTGAAGGTTATACAAGATATGCTACTATAATGTACTTACATTGTTTATAACCAAATACTCAGTGCAATGGGGAATGATTTAAAAACCTTTAATGTATGTGACCTTTTTCTTGTAAGGGAAGAAGATTTAGAGAAACTTATTATGCACAGAAGAGAAGGGAGAACATTGTTGTCAAATTCCAAACCAATCAAGGTATTACACAACTTGTAGACCATGGAGGACAGGCATGGGAGAAGACGACACTGCGTATATGCTAGTCTAAACATTGAGCGCCATATAATGACGGATTGGAAGGAGAACAACCAATTATGTTGTGGATAACTATTTGAGAGCAGCAAGACGCTTTTCCTTCCACTGTTTATTTTCATAGGGTCACAATATTTAAATGTAATTTTCTCTGTGGTTTTCTTGAAAGTATACAGCGTTTCATTTCTGATGTTCACAGTGATGATATCATTAGATTTATGAGTGATGCTGAAATGTCAGGTAGTGGCTAGATCCATCTAGATACAGACCTGACTTTGTGAACGTGGCAGCTTGTCTGAGTGAGGCAGCTGATATAGTGAGACCAAATACTATTCCAAAGCAACTTCCTGCAGATTTTCTCTACAAATATAGGACAGGTATCCCAGATAACTTAGTTCTATTGATATAAGTGGAAAAACCATTGAGACAAAACCTTATCCTGGAACAAAATAACACTCAAGAAATTATCACATATATTTTGCATGGATTGATTCCCGCAGAGATCCAAGAACTTGACGGTTGACCAATCAGAGTGTATACAGTTTTTTCTCCCCAGATTATACATAGGCCAGAAGAAGAGGCACACTAAATAGAATCGAAGACTGATACATCGCTGGAGGCGGTGGATATTATATTGGGCACAGCCATAATATATGTATAGTTAGAGATGTACACGTACATGATCTTTTTTTTTTTTTTTTTTTTTTTTTTGGATAATGAATTGCGTTTTTTTAAAAATGACACCAATGATCGATAGCACAATTTATGTGTAATAAATTATGAAAAAATAAGGATCATTTTCTTTTTTGAGAGTTCTCTTGTCGTAGTAAAATTGTTTTAATTAACAACCTCAGATTAATAATTACTTAGTTGAGAGAGGAGAGGCAAGGAGAATCACCAAAAGGATATTTGGGTATTCAGAGAAAAACTTTTCATTGACTTCTTGGAGGTATTCCTTGGTTCTCCGAAACTCTATTTATGGTCTCAAGCCACAAAGCCAGTAACAGCTAAATTAATTAGAACGGGCAGGATCACATTGGAAAGGAGGAACTTGAGTATCCTCTATCTCTTTGGGGTTGACCCAACCATACATCCGACATTGGAATACATACGCAAATGGTGCCTCCCAGCTGTCTCTTCTGAGCAACGGGTTGGAGCACCACGTTCTTACCCTCCCCACTGTTGCATTTAAATTCCGTGCAAAAAAGTTAGAACTGTGCTGCTTTATGGTAAGTTTTCAGAACGTAATTGGCAGGCCTCTGAACGTAATAATCATTCAGTAATCATCAAAATATTTGTGCGAGGCTGGTAGTGTGTGCAACGTCTAGCAACCATTTTGGGTATATGGTGCAACTATCTTTTCTTATTAATGAGCATTTATTCTCATGGCATGAACATGGCGAATTCACACAGCATAATTCATGAAAAAGGTAAATAGGAGAATCACATTATATATATATATATATATATATATATATATATATATATATATATATATATATATATATATATATATATATATATATATATATATATATATATATATATATGAAGTTTTGAGTCTCTGTGTACAATGATTTTAAGAGATAGACTCTTAGAAACATTTTCTCTGCAGAAGCACCAATGCCTAGACTATACATTAAAAGTGTGCATTTACATTGCAAAGAGAAAATTGCTTACATACATATGCAGTTAAGAGATAATAGATGTCAGTAGCATACTGCGACATAATGTAGATGGTTCTAACATCGCAAGTGCAGCGAACCGAAAAACATAACGATTGGCCTCCTTTTCTTCAGGAACAAGAGTATTGATTATGATCATTTTTAAGCATATTTAAAATCACATTGACTTCATTATATATAAACATCGTATTACCTTAACCTCAAGAATCGTTTCAAAACTTATTCATGGTCTAGCTTTCCTGAGGGGCACACAAAACCGATCTATCTGCTCCCAACCCAATATGCTGGTGGTCGGCTGGATAACATTTACTGGACTGATTTCATTACACCGCCAATTCTGCCCAGAGGCATCTGGCGGGTCTCTCAGGTTTGGCATTAGACAATCATTTCTTGGCTTTTTTAACCTCCCACACATACACCTCTACGTCTGAATCGTCTGATGAAATCTCCTCGACTATGATGCTCCTTTCTGGTCACTGTAATACGCTTCGGAATATGTGCAGTGATTGTGGAAATACGTCACAATGATGATGATGATGATGATGATGATGATGATGATGATGATTGTGACGAAACCAGTCGGTTTGCCTCGTGACAATTTCGGCCTGGTGAGATGTCCGTTGTGATATCTGGCAGCCTGGTGAAAATTTGCTGGTCGAGGGTAAAGAACCAGAAAAATCTACTTAACCCCGACCATAGCGATTGCTCGCCCTTGAGGAATAATCCAGAAACCGGTTGTCTTAAACGGAGTGCCGACACTACGGATTGCGCATGACTGGCGCAGTCGCAGTGGTACGTCCAGCACACAAAGAGTTCAGTTGTGAGCTGAGTTAGCTGGCCGGCAGACAACATTATGGCCCAGTGCAAATTGTGATGGAGAGCGGGACGACATGTGTCTTGATGGGTTTTAGAGAACTACGATGTCATGTCCAGTTAATCGACAACGGCTCCCATATGAACGGTTGCGCTGTGTGTTTGAAGGTATGTGTAAAGCCATTTTCATTAAGTAATGCTGTGTTGGTGATTCGTAACGCGAGATTGCTAGGACGCGTGTACTGATCGTCACGAGAAAGTAGGTCAGGCGGGAACAGTTGTAGGCTTGTGTTTTACGCCTGTAATTTAAACCTGTTGCAAATGCGAGTTTACCAGCGTTGTACTGCAAAGCTATTTATTAGGTTAGCGGGGCGCGGCTTATTCACAGCCACTGTAGATCGAGCAAATCGGGGTCAGGGAAACGAGACCTATAATTTGAGTAGACACATGGCCATCTTCATAAACTCGAGCGTCGGCAGGTTCGGCGTGGCCGAACCGTTACCCGAAGCGAAACCGGAAGTAAATTAAGGAGTCGCATTGCGTAAGCAAGTGATATATCGATGAACTCGGGCGAGTAAGACGAATCGAATGCCCCGGTCGGCCGGAACCTCAGAGGTCGTTTCAAGGTCGTATCGGGAGTCGAATGTCGTGTCACGTGGTGTGGCGACCACTGGCTTTCTTCTTGGCTTTCCTCACCTCTGTCTTTTAATTAATATCTCTCGACGGAAGACCAGCTTAATATTTAGTGGTTTCCTGAGAGGGTGACACCGGGGAAATGACAGATGCGACAGAAGTGTTCATATTGAACAGGACACCTGTTCTAAAGGCTTCACCTGGGACCAGGGAGGGGAAAACAGGGTAGTGGATTTCTGCTACAGGGGGATCACCCTGTATATACTATTGCAGTGGTTTCAACCGGTGGGGAATTCCCCCCCCCCAGGGGGGAATTTTAGGGTTTCTAGGGGGGGGGGGGTGGGTGAAGATTATTTCAAGATCGCGTTAATACAAGAACCGATTACTTGATATTGTTTTTGCCTTCATAATTTACGGTTCTGTACGTCTCATCCTTCTAAAATTCATTTTATAAAGTAAATAGACCCACAAATAACGTTTTATGTGGACGTCTAGACTTGTTTTGGTATGTGCTTCCATTATTACTTATACTTTGTAGCAGCGGGAAGGGGGTGGGGATTTTTAGGTAGGAAATACGAAAGGGGGGGGGGGGGAGAATGACTGTTCTGAAAATATGGTGAAGGGGGCCACGGGCCAAAAAATTTTGATAACCACTGTTCTATTGTATCTATTGGATTGTACCTACGCACGGTACGACATAATCCCTGGCGGATAACGGGTAGGGGGTTCACATGTACTGCCATCGGCCCTCCTTCAGGGCCATTCTGTTTATGAGTATAGCAGTTTTTCAGCATAGGACAATCTCTCAGACCACTGTGACCAACAACCTCGGTCCCAGCCCTACGTTCGTCTTGGAAAGATGATGCAGGTGGATAGCTGCTGGTTTGGTTTTAGGCCTAGTTATTCCTCGGCCTCTTCGAGCAGCCAATGAAGGAGTCAGGTCCCTTGTGGGAAGGGTCCACCTGTCTGAGTACACATGATCTGATTGTATCCGCTTATGGTAAGTATGATTCCTGTTACTCTCACTGAGTGTTGTCCTCCACAGGTTCTACCTTTATGAGAGCATAGTGAAGATCTGGTGACGAGTCCAGTGATATGGACTATGGGAAGTGACTGTGTTAGCAGCCCGTGAGCACCACTACCACGGCGAGAGATATCGATAACCGAAAGCGACTTCTCAGTATCGTACCAGCTAACCCATAGCCCACTCCACGTCTACTATACCAGTTTGTTCACCATGGCATCTACCGAGTGCTTTCCTCGTGATCCCACCTGGGCAAGTATCTTAGTGTTGTTATTGTCCCAGATTTGAAACTAACAGACTGCCTTACCGCCAGCTAGAAACGATGTCTTCATTATCAAGTGCCTGGCTCTATGTGGCTGATTATCCTGTTGAAGAATTGTTTTCTTCTTTGAACATTCTATGCAGTGCCACGATTCAGCGGTGGATTTATCTGCTCAGTGATACCAGCGATATGAATCTGCGGATCCAAGATGGTCGCTTGGACATTTGTGACTGTAACAGACTGTATCAGTAAGTGAGAAATTGACATCTCGCTAAACCCGCAATGCACTCAATACTTCCGGACTCTTCAGAGAAGTGTCCTAGTTCCCTGGCCACACAAGAGACTAGTTATTACTAACGAGGGTGTGGGCCAGACTTCATTGACGTCATCAACTTGAGGTCCCAAGTACCAGTGGTTCGACCCGCCTACCGTCCTGTTCAAGTGGAGAACCCTACACCTGGCCGGAGGCAGGATATACTTGGTGAGGTTGAGTAACTTACCGCATAGCGTAATACGAGTGGCTATGATGACACTTCCTCCTTGAAGCTACTCGAGCAGTGCAATGTCTTGTCTCGCATAGATACCGCGAGGCCTGTCTCGAAGTCATCATCGTCATCCTCATTCATTTTGTATAATACACCATATTGTTATCATAGTTAGATACCAGAGTTGTGTCATGTATTCAGGACGAGGTTTGAAAGGGGTAACGTCCCTTGGTTGAGAGCGAGGAAGATAGTGATCCAAGGGCTGAAGGTGTTTTGTGGACTGAAGGCACCTATTTCCCGGGGCTAAAGACATCCCGTTGTTAAAGTGTGATAGCAGGTTCCCCTCACACCAGGGAGTGTTATGACAATGATGATGATGATGATGATGATGTGCACAAAAGGTATAAACAATTTGGATGATTTGTAAACAAACAAATGAAACTGAAGAATGCTAGTGATTTATCAACAAACAACTTATTTTTTCAAAATTTTTCAAAACAAATGTCATCACCGAAATGTCGGTGATATAACACTAAATTCACTAAACATGCCATTAATATATACAAAACAATTCACACCGAATCTCAGAGTTGTGGCAACCAACAATTCACAAATATTCAATTCATATACAATGTCAGTGATATAGATTAAACAGTTCACATAGAATGATAATTATATGTCAGCAAACAATTCACACAGAACGTAAATCACATAGCAACAGACAAATCACACAGAATGTCAGTGATTAATAAAACACAGCACATGCCCAAATACATACACTCGTCAATAGATAGCCTTTACCGAGTAAAAGTGACTTATCAACAGCAGTTCATATGCGTGGTCTCGAGGTATGGTGTCCGCCTCGAGTGCTGGAGGTCCCCGGTTCAAGCCCCGGTGAGGACCGGGATTTTTTTTCCACGTGGAAATTCTAGTAATAAAATTTCCCCTGCTCTCTGGGTAGTGAGATCGGACGCCCTTGTGTATTGTTGCGCATGTAAAAAATCCCTCGACAGTTGGAAATCGAAAAGAGTGGCCTAACGGCGCTGCCCGGGCAAAATTTCGAGTTAAAAATCTACCCAAAGTATTTCAGGATCCTCGCCGGTGCTACGGAGTTCGTGCACTGAGTTGAGTTATCTCCAAACTCAGGTGTGAGTTAGGAGAAGAACGGAGCACTTATGGGTTACACCCGTGTGCCGTGAAGTTGATCTAATGACTAAACTAGACTAAACTAAGTTCATATAGAATATGAGTGATATGAAAACAAACAAATCATGAGTAATGTCAGTGATCAGTAAAACAAAGCAGTCATACAGAGCATTAGTGATACGTCGACAAGAGATTCAAACAGAATATCAGAGATATTAAATAAATAAATCACACAGAATAACAGTGGCACTCCAATAAGACATTCACAAAATATCTTAGTGTTTGTCAAGAAAATAATTAAAATAGAATTAATTCACAATACAAGTGAGTGATGTGTCAACAAGGAATTAATGCAAAATGTCAGTTAACTGTAAACAAACATGGCGGTTATCAGTGTATATTGTGTGGGTAAGAGACTGTGAGGTTGTGTACTTTAATGTGATTCTGTAAGCAAGCGCGCACCCGCGCGTGAGTGTGTACTTGTATGTATTTATGTAGGCATGCATATATGTATTAATGTATGTATGCATGTCTGTCTGGCTGTCTACCTGCCTGCCTGCCTATGTGTGTATATGTATTTGTGAGTATGTTTGTATGTGTGTATGTATGTGTGCATGTGTATTTATGTGTTTGCATGTGTATGTGTGTGTGTGTGTGGGTGTGTACATGTGTATTATTTGTGTGGTGAAGGAGTGTGTGTGTGTGTGTGTGTGTGCATATTATGTGTATGAAGGAGTGAGCTTGTGTGTGTGTGTGTGTGTGCTTTGCATTCTGTATGAATGGGCATATACTGGGAGAGAGAGAGAGAGAAGAGAGAGAGAGAGAGAGAGAGAGAGAGAGAGAGAGAGAGAGAGAGAGAGAGAGAGAGAGAGAGAGAGAGACAGAGAGAGAGAGGAGAAATGAGAACTGTGTATGAATGAATGTTTGTTAGTGTGTTTGTGATTATGGGTGGGCAGATAGGTGGTTGTGTGTGTTTGTGTGAGGAAGTGTGTATGGGTGTGTTGGGGGTTGCGGGAGTGGGGTGTCTGAGATGTCAGGCATTTGTAGTACCTTTGGTAAGGATGGCTGTCACAATCTTTTCAGGGCACATTCCCCACTTGTCCAAACCTGACATCCAGCTCACACCTAGTAGCTGTCAGCATGTGACAGCGGCCACCCCTCGGACAATGCCTGGCGGGGGTAACCGATTCGGCGTCAAACCAATCGGTGAACTAGGGTATGCCTACCAAGCATGTGAAGACAGGATTCTGCAGACTGCACGGAAGAAATCATTGATGATGCAACAGGCAAGACGGCGTTTACCTGCAACACATTGTGGAACGTAATGAGCACGGCAAGGCACGTAGAGCGCCCTGGTCATCCACTGCACCTGTATTCGTCTCCAATCGTCTCGACTTGTCTTGCCACTGGACTCAGATGGACTCAGGCGAGAGAGTGAGGTCGACGAATTGCGCAACTCTTCCTCACTTTAATCCAAGTCATCGCGCAAGTCATTCTTCATCCAACGTCACATATCACCTTTCAAGCCCTGTGGCGATGGGCGAGCGGCAAAGCGGCAGGCGTGGGTACGCTGGCAGCCGTAGTCGCAGACCTGCACACAGGCGGCTCAGGCCATATGGTCGTCTTCTACTGACCGGAGCAGCAGTGGGATTCGGCAGCCCCCTGAGCGACTGAGCAGCCCTCTATAGGAACACACTGCTCACCTCCATAGCATGAGGAAGGGGCTAGAAAAGGTGCCCTAAACATTGTCTGCTTCATCACTACCTAACCAGCTAGCCGCGGTTGGTGGGTACCCTAACTGCGGTCGACATACAAAGAAAGATAAAACAAGCAAAGCTAAAAGAGTAAACCATATTCCCTTAACAATTGGAACTTGGAATGTACGCACCCTACTTGACAGAGACGGCGCGTCGGGTCCAGAGAGACGAACAGCACTGATTGGGAGAGAGCTGGGCAGGTACAACATCGACATTGCAGCCTTGAGCGAGACACGACTTGCAGAAGAAGGCCAAATCTGTGAAATTGGTGCCGGCTACACATTTTTCTGGAGTGGAAGGAAAAGCGAGGAAAGACGCCAATCCGGTGTGGGATTTGCCATTAAGTCGGCCCTGGTCGGCAAATTAGCTGGATTTCCAAAGGCTATAAACGACAGGCTCATGACCATGAAGTTGCCTCTGCTGAATGGAAGGAAGCACGCAACCATTGTGAGTGTCTACGCACCAAATATGACCAACGAAGATGATGTCAAGAACAAGTTCTATGAGGACCTGCACAATGTATTAACATCTGTTCCCAAAGGAGACAAACTTATACTCCTTGGGGATTTCAATGCCAGAGTAGGCACGGACACCACCTCTTGGAGTGGCATTATTGGAAAGCATGGAATCGGAAATTGTAACAGCAGACTCCGCTCCTAGACATGTGCCGAACATGATCTCCTGATTACGAACACAATTTTCCGTCTCCCCATGAGAAATAGGACATCGTGGATGCACCCTCGCTCGAAACACTGGCACCTCATTGACTATGTCATCGTCAGGAGGAGTGACAGACAAGACGTTCGAGTGACAAAATCCATGTGTGGTGCCGAATGTTGGACAGACCATCGTCTCATTGTCTCGAAAATGAACATCCACATCAGGCCACCACGGCGTCCTCAAGGGGCGAAAATGCAAACAAAGCTAAATGTCACCCGCCTAAACAGCAAGAAAATGCAGCAGTCGTTTGAAAATATGCTGAAAGACCGCCTCAAGCCGTTGAATCAGAAATGATTTCTTCCGCGCAGTCTGCCGAATCCTGTCTTCACATGCTGGGTAGGCATACCCTAGTTTACCTCTTGGTTTGACACCAAATCGGATACCCATGCCTGGTTTAGCCAGCCTCTCACAGCTGTTGCCCGGGGGGTGGCCTCTGTCGCATGCTGACAGCTACTAGGAGCCACAGGCACGAGCTGGGTGTCAGACTTGGACCAGTGGGGGATGGGTCCTGAAAGGACATGAGAGCCATCCTTACCAAAGGTGCTACCAATGCCTGACACCCCGTACCCGCCTGAAGGCTAATAGACTACAATGGCTGGGGCATATAGAAAGAATGGAAGATAATAGGGAAACAAAACTCGCTTACACTCAGGAAATACATGACCGTAGACGGTCTACTGACAGTCTACAACATGTGAAGCCAGTAGACTAGGAAATAAATGACCGTAGACGGTCTACTGACAGTCTACAACATGTGAAGCCAGTAGACTGAAGTAGACGTGAAGGCTAATAGACTACAATGGCTGGGGCATATAGAAAGAATGGAAGGTACTAGGGAAACAAAACTCGCTTACACTCAGGAAATAAATGACCGTAGACCCCGAGGTAGACCAAGAAGGCGGTGGAGAGATAATACATATACAGACCTACAAGCACTTGGAATCAACGACTGGCAAGAGAAGGTCAACCAGAGAGACGAATGGAGACGGATTGTATCTGCAGCAAAGAACCTCAATGGCTCGGAACGCTGAAGAAGAAGAAGAGAAGATATGTTGTAGACTGTCAGTATGTTTCTTCTTCCGGGTCCACCATAGTTTAAGAACCTTTATGTAGCATTTAAGTTCACAAACGGCGGTTGTCTTCTTCAGTGGCTGCGACATTGTCCATGATTGGCATCCGTATTTTGCCACAAATACAATGTTACTTTAATTTGTTAGCTGGTGTTGTGCCAGTGCCACAGGTTCTTAATATTGTTTAATCTATGCATTTCCAATGGCTAATCTATTTCTGACTTTTGTTGAACATTCCCCATAGCTGCTATAGTTTAAATCTATTTACTGGTACGGTTGACAAAATGTATCACTAATGTTAAACACATTGTTATACATTGATCTGTGCTCACCGAAGAGATGACAATGTTTTAGTGGCTACCTGGTTGAGCGTCCAAGCACACGTGTTTCTTCAGCGAGTAGTTGTTATATGACATATCAAGTTGTTGATGTGCTTACAGTTTTCGGGTTTTATTTTCTATGCCTCTTAATGTATACATCCTTATTAATTCTACAGTAAATGTCTTTCATGACTTGTTAATTAACAAATAATTAAATTACTTAAATGAAAAGACCCCAAGACATTAATACTCTAGTCAGGCCTGCAGCAACAGCTATCATGAATTTGATAACGTTTGAAAGATCACACACCACTAAGTAAATCAACCACTCTCTAATTTTGTTGACCGGTATTCAGAGTGCTCAATACGCGGAGTGATATCTGCAGTTGTTGAATTATAACTCCATACTGAGATTACTTGAACCTTCCACACTAGCCTTGGATGAGACTACATTTACTGACCCGCGTGAGTGCGCGTAGTTAATGGTTCGCAGTCTAACATTCTACAGGATTGCAAATTCGACACTATTCCAATTGCGTCTGTGTGTTCAATAAACTGTCCACGATGATAATATCCAGCGTCTATTTACTCACAGGAATACGTGATCCAATGGAGGTTGATAAAATTGAAAACTGATATTTTCTAATTTAGTTACAACGCATTTTCAATTGTGCCCACGCATTAAAACTTCTTTTTGTGTTTTCCAGTCGTTACTTTTTATTTGACAAGAATAATTCGGGGTTGTCTTCACCATTATAAACAAACGATTGATTCTCTCGCGCTGTGACGATTTATAATAAAACTATAAACAGACAACTGATTAGTAACTTAAAATTATAACATGCACCATAGCTACCAAATATTCGTTCATGGGTGTCTTTTATATTCAAAAATAAATCAGTATTGTGTGAATCGTAGCCAGAAACAGTAAATTATTGTGTGTTGTCATGATTAAAGTAGAAAATAAACTATTATTGTATTACTTCAGGGAAGATTTTAAAAATACAGCATGGCTGGATACAGTAGTTCTCGTTTTCTGTTACCATTCATAGTTAATTATGATCTAGTAGTGTGTTCACCACAGCTACAAATGATCACTTCTCGTGTGCTTTTACGATATATAATTGAATACAAATTTTCATCATATTATTCCCAGCACGATTAGAAACGTACAGGTAATATGTGCTGTTACGATGATTCATAATTAAAGATGAAGCATTAATGTGTTCGCGAAAACTAAAAAAGTCAATTCTCGTGACCTGTTATGATTTATAACTGAAACCAATCCAGCATTTCGTTCACCACGATTAACAACGGCTAGTTTTCTTTTGTTGTTAGTAATTATAATCAAAGATGAATTAGTATTGTGATCACCATTGCTACAAATAGTCCGATTGAGTGCACTGTTACAATTGATAATTTATTTAAAAGCAAAAACAGTGTTGTGTGAATCATGGCTACAAACGACTCGTTGCCGTGTAATGTTGATATGGTGTTTGGCTTTAGAATGATCTATCTAATTATGCTATTGGCTATCATCATTGTAATCAAGACTATATTTATTGTATATACAACGTACCGATCGACTACCATGCCAAAACATATCAAAGTCTTGCTAACATCGTTATCTATCACTGATTTGATATTAGGAATAACCTATGTCTGTATTGGAGACTCCGAGAACCTAATCACGAAGCTGGCCATATCCCAGCCTAATTATTTTGAGAACTTTCTGCTGGGTGCGTGGTACAGTTCTGTGGTGACATGTTTAGCCCACTTTGGAATTTTTGCCATGGAAAGCTACATGCACATTGTTCATCCATTTGTCTACATGAGGGTGGTGACAAAACGAAATGCCTACATTATTATATTGTGTCTGTGGACATTTGGATTGTGTTATATGTTTATTCCAGTGCTCGTGTACACCGACGATCATTATCAT